>CM052086.1:857529-919809 GCA_028453745.1 Agapostemon virescens
CTCGCTGCAACTTGAAGCATTTCCACTAAACTAATATTTCATTGGCCACAATCTTCTAAAATTGAAATTTTAACGAATGCAAAATGCTTTTCTCCGTTCTTGGAGGACTAATTAATCGCAAAAGCTAACTTTTCGAATGCGAGCACATTCGAAGCTGTTGATTTTGGCCGAATTCTCGCTGCAACTTGAAGCATTTCCACTAAACTAATATTTAATTGGCCACAATCTTCTAAAATTGAAATTCCAACGAATGCAAAATGCTTTTCTCCATTCTTGAAGGCCTAATTAATCGCAAAAGCTAATTTTTCGAATGCGATCACGAAGATCGTGGAGTATCAGCCCAGAAACGAACGCTTCCGCTTGAGACCGGGATTCGTTTCACGGTATAATTATAAATCATCGGTGTTGTTATAAATGATTCGAAACGTTCGCGAGCACTTTTCGTACACGGTGTGTTCCGTCTTTAAATTCGAGCATGATTCGCGTTGGGCCGCGTCACGCTACCGGCGATGATTTATAATTGCCGTTAAGAGCGTCACACATTTGTAATCATTATCAAGCCGCACGTATGACTGTTTCCTTCGACAACAATAACTCGCATTACTCACGTTTGTATACGGTTTAGCCACGGTTGTACAGATCACTGGCAGTTTCTGATAGGCGAGCAGAGAATATATCGTGCTGGCCAGGATACGAGGAGAGGAAACGCAGAGTCCTGGTTAGTTGATATCGAGTTGCGCGACCGACCGGGCACGATTTATGGGATCGGGTACGAACGACCCCAGTCATAGTTCACCCGTCGTTTACTTTATTTTGATCTACGTGACCGAACAATCAACACCGGGCACACCGCGATACGTGTCGCGATCTAGAACAGCCTCGCGCGCATACTCTTCTCTTTCTCTCTTTCTTTATCGAATCATTCGAGGAATTCATCGTCGACGAAGCACGCTCGTCCGACGTTGAAAATACGTGAACGGAAAATCGTATTGGATCATGAAGCGATCCGTTCGACGACCAGTGAGTAAAGAAAACAGCTAAACCATCTGCCAGGTGATCGACAGAACCACGACCGAGCGAACCGTTATAATCGCTTCGTAACGAGCCTCATTAACGAACCAATGTCAACGGTCTTTCTAAACGGAAAATCGAATTTGAATGTGCAAGGTGCGATCGAGAAGATTCGGGAATTTTATAGAGAGGATTTAAATCGAGATCGTAAAGACGTGTCTTTGTTGAACGAGCATCGAGTCTGAATTTACTCATAACGAGTCTCATTAAGGAATTAATTTTTCTGAACGGAAAATGGAATTTGAATTTGCAAGGTGCGATCGAGAAGATTCGGGAATTTTATAGAGAAGATTTAAATCAAGATCGTAAAGACGTCTTTGTTGAACGAGCATCGAGTCTGAATTTATTCATAACGAGTCTCATTAACAAATTAATTTTTTCCATGACGAAAAATGTCGTGATACCCAGTTAACAAGTTAAAATTCTATTTCGCAATGGGAAATGTAGTCGTGCAAGAAAAATGTTAAGAAAAGTCTTTTGTTTAAACAACAGAGCTATAAGCTCCCATAAGTTTATGAATATGTTCCCCAGTAAGGAAGAATATCATCGACCAGCAAACACCTCGAAACAGAAAAACTTTTCAGTGAAGTTTCCTTCCACCTTGAGAACTATAGAATTTATTAAAGAAGCTTAGGCGACTCGGGCCCGCATAGTAGAAGCCCAACGACTGATCCAGGACCGTAGCAAAGAGTTTGTGATCGCTATTCCTTTTCGATCTCACGTTGAGCATCAGCTTGGCGAAACAGCTTCCGATCGATCTCCCCGAAGACTGATTCGCGTCATGTTCAAAAGTGAACGCGGAACGATGACCAGGATGTTGTGATACTTTCAGGCGGATCTGCAGAGCCGAACGTCGTCGAGGCACCAGCATGTACGTCGGACGAACAGCGATTTAGGAGGTCAGAGGTTACTGCAGTGGGACACGAGGTCCGGATACAGCCACGCGCACAATTACCGCAGGATGCTCTCGACTCCTTCGCCTATCAAAACGAGGCCTCCGAGGCTCAGCCCGAGGCACTCCTCCCATGACATCGTTACGCTGAGAAGGTGTGTTCGAACCGCCACTAACCGGCCCGCGGTCTTTTGCACCCTTATCGCAAAACGCCTCATTGACTTTTCGCCATTTGCGAGCTACGGAACGCTCGGAGTCTGGCCGAGACTCGAAAACTCCGAGCAATCGACGTAACACCGGCAAACTTTCGACAACGAGAGGATGCTAGGCTTTAGGCTACAGCAATGTCTCGATAAGAGCGAAAGAGCGCATAATATTTCTGCAATATTTCTTACATTTATTTTGATTTTTGTTACTCTCGAAGAAAATAAAATTTACTGTTCACCAAATCTTTTCTACAAATAGCCAAGAGTATTTATTAATCATTTTCCTCGCTTAAAATTTATAACTGAAGTTCACGCACAATGTTTTATTATTTTATTCAATATTCTATATTGAAATTATAATTTAATTTAATTTTTGATATTCACAACAAACGTAAGAAATATTATAAGCTCCTCTGTCGCTCTTATCGAGACATTGCTGTAGCTGAAAGCCTAGCATCCTCTCGTTGTCGAAGGATTGCCGCAAGGAAGAGAAAATTTTGCAGAAATATTATGCAAATCTTTTTTCACACTTATCGAGACATTGCCATAATTGAAAATCTTATTGTTGGAAGTTTTATCATTATTATTCGGGCATGTATGCGTATAATAACGATTGCTTGGGTTTGATTGCGAAGTACTCCGTCGCAGATGAAACCAGCCATACCTCTGACTGATGGCAAAAATTTAGGTGCTTCTCTTTTAGTTTGTTTCTTTTCTCTTTTTTTTTTTTTCTATTTTGCTCGCGAATTTCTCGACCGACTATGAAACACGGTTTTCTCCTATTGCTCTTCGTTTCTATTCGAAGAGAATCATAGCACGACATTAGACAAATCATCAAAACAAATCCTTGAAAAATGTCGTTGAAGGAAATTTTTAAATTCTTTATTCTCGAACCTTTCCAGTAAATCGAGGGAGAATAGTGGTAGGTAGACGGGTATTATAACAAACCACCTTCTTCTCCATTTTTCCTCGTAAAACAAGTTGGACTGCCACGCGTAATCATGTACGGAGTGGTTCTTCCCCTTCGTTATAAACTACGATGTAAAAGTACTTTTTAAGTTCCATTTTGTTAAGTGCAATTATTGAAAGTCCTGTTAACACTTTGACTGGCATGTCACCCACGTATAGGTGACAGAATAAATTGTCCATGTTTGAAAGTATATTTTTACATTAATATATTCGTTGCACTCAATTTAGTTGATGTCTGGAGATTACAAGATGGTTGAAATTTTATAATGGCCAAATATTAATGTTACTCACTGTACGTAGAACGTTCAAATGGTACAAAGTCGCTCCGATGATTCTTGACGGGACAAAACGATCATTCAAACTTCCCCCGGCTGTTCTGTAGAATTTCCAGGGACGCGAGAGGACATAGTAATCGAGGTAGAGGGGTAGCCCGATCTGCAGAACCACTCTGTATAAAACGTGTTCTACCTGTCGTGTGTATATACTTACCTATTGTAATTCGTTGCTGAATGTTGTATCGATGCTTCTACGTAAACACAAGCTTGTTGAACCTCTATCCGTCCGTGTACAGGCGAAGATGAATATTAACATTGATTTTTATTTTGATCTCTCAGTAACGCGAAAGGGAGGAGTACTCGGACAAATCTGAGGCGTTCGCTCAGCCAACCACTGGGTATCAATCAGCTATCACCCTTGATGCGCACCAAAACTGCAGGTAAAGTTAACAGCCATCGGCAAAGAGTCAGACACCTGACACTATCTCAGCTCCAACGTAGAAACAACCCTTCCTCTTGCTCCAAGCGAACAAGCATGTCCATCGAGGACTTGATCTCCCTCTGCAATTACAAAATACATAGTTAGTCACACGGAAAGTAATTTGAAGTATAAAAATTATAGAAATTACTCATCTTCTTTCATAGAAGTTTCCTTGCTTCGCTGGAAGAAACAGCTGACACGTTTTCTAGGCTGGAAAAATATACAAAAGGTGTAGTTAGTTGTTCCAAGGTTTCAATTTGTTCAGAGATAATTCAACAGATGTTAGTATATTAATTGAGTTGCTTTAAGTTGCTGGATCAACCCTTAGCATATTAAAAAATCGCCATATTTGAGAAATCTTTCACCTTTTACTAAAGATTTTCCATAAAATAATATTTTGGTATAATGAAATTACTTTAGATCAAAGAATTTTGAAATTGAAATCGCTTGGAGTGCCAAGGGTGACTCGACGAAGCTTGAGACACTCTGTATCGAGATATCGGTGAGCTGGGTATCAGCAAAAGAGACGAATCGTGATGGAGATGCGTACGCTTTGTCCAAATGCATCTGCTTGTTCGCTTGAGGGAGAGATTCACCGGTAGCAAGCCCGTTGACGACGATTAGTGCACACTTTTTCCGCCTCCAATGGTATCCAACTTCTCTAGACGCCACTTCCGAGAGTGCTCCGAGTTAGCATGCATCCTTGTAACGATCTTAAAGCATTCATATCGTTGTAAGAGACACACGCACCTGTAAGAAGAGAGTTCTTGAGAGTAACGGAATGCGGAACACTACTACTCCTGTATTAAACGTGTTATATAATATCTTCATTCTGTAAGGACTGCTTCCTGTGAATACGCTTTTGTTTGCAAGCTACAGTAGAGACCGATCGCTCTCGGGGGAGCTTCGCGAAGTTCTATCATCGACTGGTCGATAAGGAGACACCTTGCATCGAGGAACTCTCTCCGCCGTAAGGCATTCTCTCGCGAAGTTCCAACGAGGACGATCGATAGCCTTCATTACACGAAACATCATAAACAATTTCTTTAATCCTCCGCTGCCAACGCCTACGATGGACAATCTGCAGGGTGATTTTTCGAATATGTAATTGCTTTCTCGTATTGCGATCTAAAAGAGACACCAACATCTATGGAACCACGACAATGCGATGCACGAGGGGGTTGCTCAAATGCCAATCGAATTTTATCTTGTACAGCAACGTATACTCTTACGTTTATGCGACCAAGTAGAAGTAATTCTGCATTGATAAAACAATTTGTCAGTATTTTTAACACTTCGACTGCCACGTCAATTTTTAAACTACTATTGAATGTTTTTAAACCACTTGAAGCACTGTAAGTTACCAAGAGTATGCTCACCGTAAGCTTAGACAAGCATTCGATGCAATTCTGCAGCAGTTTTCTTCAAATAGTAACAGAAAATCTGCTACCATTAGAAAAATTACCACAAAGTTACAAATTATAATAAAATTGTTTAACTGTTTGACTGCCATGTCGCTCATATATGGGTGACAGAATTGTTTGTCCATGTTTAAAAATAAATTTGTACATTAATATATTCATTGTACTAAATTTAGTTGAGATCTAGAGAATAGAAGAAGGTTGAAGTTCAACTATTACTTCATTTAATAAATTACTTTGATTTTGTAGAACTTTTGAGATCGTTGGTTGGCCAGTTAAAGTGTTAAAGAGTTCGATGAAAGTTACGATTGGTATTTGACCGAGCTTCGTGTGACGGATAAGATCATCATTGCGACGGGATCGTGTGATTTTAACGAGTAACGAGAGTTTGTTCGTTTGGAACCAGGTGCGAGATTGCCCGGTGGAAATGTCCTGTCGGAGGATGAGCAGGATGGAAGAGGTGGAACGTCAGACGACGAGATGATGTCCGACTCGGAGTCCTCCATCGCCTCCTTGACGGACAGGAAGAAGTCGTTCGAGCAGACGATGGACGAAGAGGTCGTGATCCTGGCTGAGGCTGTTTGGGACCATGTAGCGATGGAGCCGGAGGAGCTGGCCTTTCGTGCCGGCGACGTGATTGAAGTTCTAGACAATCTGGACAAGGACTGGTGGTGGGGTAACTGTAGGGGCGAGCATGGTTGGTTCCCAGCTGCGTTCGTTAGGGTACGACATTCATTCCAATTCGTAATCTATCTTGAAAGCTTGGTCCTTGCGTTAAGATGAAATTATTCTTCCAGTTACGTGTCAGTCAAGAAGACACGGTTGAGGATTGTTTGGCGGCGATGGCATCCGGTGGCACGTCGAATTCTCAGCTTAGAAGACGTACGAGCATCTCGCTGCTGTCGAACGAGCAAGTGAGGACTAGTGTGGTTCGTGAGTTGGTCCAAACCGAGCGAGACTTCGTGAAGATCATGAGGGACGTCGCAGAGGGATACATCGCCGAATGTCGACGGAGGACGGACATGTTCAACGAGGCCCAAATCGAAACTATATTCATCAACCTCGAGGAATTGTTGGACTTCCAGTCCGAGTTTCTGAAGGACCTCGAGTCCAGGATAGACTGGAACGCTCCGTACAAAAGTTGCGTCGGCGAATGTTTCCTGAACCATGTAAGGATCCTCTTTAGACTTCTCGGCAGTTGGTTCTTCAGCGTTGTTAATCCTTAGGGTACTCCAATGGCATCTCTGAGGCGACACTAAAAATTGTATTATTAGTTAAAAGAATTGTTACATTACAATGTTTGCGTTTAAAAAGTTGGTAAAAATTGAAGTGTAGATAGGTACGAGTAATACTAGTAAAACTTTGCAGCACTTGCATTCCAAAATGGGACATTTAAACTCTTAACTTTTCAATAGCGTCTCTGAGGCGTCACTAAAACTTGTA
Source organism: Agapostemon virescens (assembly GCA_028453745.1). Taxonomy (NCBI): domain Eukaryota; kingdom Metazoa; phylum Arthropoda; class Insecta; order Hymenoptera; family Halictidae; genus Agapostemon; species Agapostemon virescens. Next base: position 864,288 of record CM052086.1, read on the forward strand.
CTATTATTCAAAGCAACTATTACTATGTTTGCATTTAAGAAATCGATAAAAATTGAAGGGTTGCACGTACGAGCAATAGTAATAAATTTTGCAAGCACAAAAGGAAATAAACCATGTAGAATCCAACTATTTTATTTAAAAAGAATGTCTTGATTTAGGAATTAAAATTGCTTGGAGTGCAAAGGGTTAATCCTGATCCTGACCCTGCGTGGATCAGTTAATAAAGAGTTACAATTGATAATACAATTAATAAAATGTCACATTAATTTATTGTTTTAACGTTCGACTGATTTTCAGAGGGCAGGATTTCGGATGTACTCGGAATACTGCAACAGTCATCCGATGGCCACCGTCACGCTGCAAGAGCTGTACCAGCATAACCGTTATAGCAAATTCTTCGAAGCCTGCAGACTAATGAGAGGCTTGATCGAGATTCCTTTGGACGGGTATCTGTTGACACCCGTTCAACGGATATGTAAATACCCGCTCCAATTGGCGGAACTGTTGAAATACACGAAAACCGACCACCCGGATTACCATAAAATTCATGAGGCCCTCGAAGCGATGCGAGGAGTCGCGGTTTTAATCAACGAAAGGAAAAGGCGAATGGAAAGTCTTGAGAAGCTGGCTGCTTGGCAATTGAGAGTCGAAGGCTGGGAGGTACGAATTCATACTTGTTCGTCTGCCCATTTCTTGAGACACCTATAAAAATAATAACGTATCAATCACACTGTTCATATTCATTTCAGGGCGAGGACCTCATAGAAGTCTCGTCTCAGTTAATCTACCAAGGCGAGGCGATGAGAGTCACAACTGGCATGTGGACGAACAACATCACCTTGTTTTTGTTCGACCATCAATTAGTTTATTGTAAAAAAGATATTCTAAAGCGGAACACCTACGTGTTTAAAGGTCGCATTTATCTTGACACCAGTGAGGTCATCGACGTTCCCGACGGCAAAGGTAATTCCTAAAAAAAATATATATATATTATATAATGAATTTATAAAATATTTATAAAATGAAATATATAAATTCAGGTATAATATGTATTGCAATCCCTAGAGAAACGTATTTTTGTAATATAGTAATATAGTAATTTGTAATAATATAAAATGTAGTAATATTGAATATTTCTTTGTAGATCACCAGTCGGGAGTGACAGTGAGGCATTGTTTAAAAATATACAGCTGTGTGCGAGACAAGTGGTTGCTTTTCTGTTGCCGCACGGCGGAGGAGAAGCGTCGATGGTTGGCAGCAATGACGGAGGAACGGAGGCTGGTTGCTCAGGATAGAAATGATGGACTAGAGTTCCCAACTGCAGCCAGACAACTGGCAAGGCTGGTGGCAGCGAGACAGCAGAACAGACCGCCAATCAAACCTCGCAGTAAGACACAATTGTTCCTCGATGCTACAGAAATCCTGTTGGATACAAAAGAGTACATCATTATCTAATTCTCTGACTTGTATAATTATAGACAAAACGTACAAAAGAGAGTCTTCTTACGACATGCACACCATGGTTGGACAAGGCGCGACGAACTCGTTGGGACGAAAGGTTGGCACCTGGTTCATGTTTGGCAGCAGCAAAAAGAGTACACGACCTCAACCGTCCTGAGACAGGCCTACCTTCGTACCATACATTGACCTATGAACCTCGAACGAGATGCGCTTAATCGTTGCTCCACGATCTAGACTCGAATGCACGTTACTCAATATTTAAGAAACCGGTGTAAGGTTTTGTTGAGGATAATTAGCCCAGCTTCCTTCCCTCGCGGGAACTAGACAATTGCACTTGCTCATCGGGAAAGCAAACGATCCTAAGCGCTCGTCACATGTATGGGACGAAGGTAATTGATTTCTATACGATCATCAAATCTCATCTCACAAACGCATCATCGATTCAACAGAGCATTGATAATAGGATCCTGTCGACCGGCTAGCAGAACGTTACAATTTATTTCACGCGTCCGATCTTAGTACTATTATTTAATATTAAAGTATCGTCAACGATTATTTATTTCGCCAGCTTCATGGAATACAGTTTCTTAAAAGCGAATCCGTCATCTTGCATTCACAAAGAGATCACTGCACGGAGTGACAAGGTATTATCGTTTAGAACATCTCTAGTAAATAATGAACGTTGTTTAATCCAAGTAATGGTTCGAGGAATACTGTTAAATTAAATTTAATCGAGTTTCACGTTAACGAAGACTATATTGCACAGAGGCAACGGTGTTATGCAAATGTTTTTTGTGAAGATGCTCGCCGCTCATGCAGCTGAGAGAGGGAACGTGTGTTAAGAAATTTATAGCGAACGATGGAAATGTGAATAATTATTTAAAACCGATCAAAACTGACAAAAATCGCAGTATAAACTAGGAAAATAAAGGCAGTTCTTGTTAGACATAGATAATACATGTATAAAGAAACTAGCGAGCTTTCGAGGTACTAAAGAGAAAGTACTAGTCACTTTTATCACGCAATCGTATAAATAACAGTGATAAAAAATTTTATTGTTACTCGACTGCTTGAATGGGTGTTGTGAACATTTGAACGGATCAGCAATGGCCATACGTTCTTTTTTCTTGTTTTTTTTTCTTAATGGTAATCGAAAGACTGACGACAGGAATATGCTTTCCACGATGTCTACGAAAGAACTGGGTATTGGGGTACCACTGAGAGAAAAACAAGTTTCACAATAGCCAACTATTTGTAGTTTCAGCCTGGAAGAACGTTTATATATACTCCACTGTTCGATACTTTAGATAGTACTTTAGAACGCACACTAAAATAAAAAAATTGTTAAACAAGCAGTGTCCGAAGAATTTTCTCTCAGTGATGGAAAAACACATCCGCAGCAGATACTAGTAGAACCGAATCTCAAGCAAAATCACACGATAAATATAGTCCTTTTACTGCCTAAGGGTTTGTCTGTTATCTCAACTAAAAGCAGTAATCGTAAAAATACTCAAGATAGTTTGTACGAGAATTTTAAATTTGCTAACTTGGGACGGAGAAAATTATATTTCTACGTCGTAACAGAGGGACAGTATTAAAGATACAGGTACTACTAAATATGTAAATACTCGCATATCAAGCCTCTTTTTCTACTGCGGCTGAAGCAGTTTCTAAAAAAAGTGAACTCCCAAGAGAATATCTTTCAAGTTTTTCTACTCTTGTACAGAAGAAAACGTTGCGAGAAAATCGTGCGCCGAGTGCCAGTCAACCAGCAAAAATCTCTGTGTTTTGTAAAATGTAAACTTAAAAAAAGGTGACAACTTGTGAACGTTTTGTCTGTGCAATTCGTCGTCACAGATGATTCAATTAACTTTTCAAAAAGAATACAATTGATGCACCGATCGTGAAAGTTTTCAACACTGCCAATATGTTTACTACGTGCGTCTTCGTTCAATTCGTATAGTTTCTCGTCATTTTAATGCATAAACACAAAACTTCGTGTATACGTTGACAAAGAACAGGGAGACACAGGATGGTTAAGCGTTATTTTATGTCCGTGGATTTTTCATGTTTCTCTGTCTTCTGAAATGAAAGAAAGAAATGAAAAATGAAAGAAAACAATTCACAGAAATATATTTTTGCTTATTTTCTGGCGTTATATTTACTATACGACGAGGACAATATGATGATGAAATGAAGGAGCAAGATTCCTACTCGACTGTACAGAGAACACTAACCGTTGATGTTTAGACTAGAAGCAAAACATTTGTTGCTGAACTTAACTCACTCAAGAGTTATTTTTATAGGACAAATTTATTTGTTTCAATGCGACGCTTCTCTGTACGCATTGTTATGTAAGATCCAATTTTAATGGCCAATGTAACTAAACATAAGAAGAAGAGGATGTTCTCACACTAACACTAACGCTGAAACGATAATACTGCATAGTATGCAACTCAAAATACTTCATTAGAATGAACTTCACTTTTACGAGTCAAGAAAGAAAATTTCTGTGAATTACCAGAGTAGTAGTACAAACACCGACGCGAGACATTCGGTTAACAAGAGATCTGAATAATGTCCGTTGCTTGTATTGACTACACACTTTACATATCTTGACAAAGATCCAGATGTTGACAAATATAAAATTTATAGTTTAGTATTTATTGTCTTTGTAATTATCGATCAAGTGATTTGTTCTATTACTCTGGATATGTTGACACAAATCCTGCACAAACGGCAAAATAATGTGCTTCGAAGCAATAATATTACTAGGCGTTACAGTAATAACAGTTTAAGCTGTTAAATATATATGTAAACACATACATTTTCCCTTGTATTTGATATTGGCTACCGTGTATGTGCATATTGATAATTAACGTGATATATGCATCATTAATATGCACATGCGTTCTGCAACAATACGTTGGAAACGACCGATACAATAATGTATCGTTGTTTCGTGTAAATAGCTAGGTGGTATTTTAACTTGTAAGTGTAAATATTGTAGACCTCTTTATTAGTGAAAACAATGTAGGCAATAAGCGACTTTAAAGTTAAATGACATACAACTTTTGGATAATGATTAACTATTAATTATATAGCGCGATGTTTTGTATATTTGTATATCTAATTTAATGATTTAGTAATAAATTGGTCTCTTTGCTCGATTGTTCACGTTATAAATACTTATTGTTTATGATATGTACAGTTGAAATTACTCGATATGTTTAAAATTGTTTTCATAATATAAATATATACTCAGTTAAATATATGTAAATAAACATTTTATAATTATTACATATAATTATTTTATTGCAGTTGATCGCACATTTTCCACATATTGAACTTTCATATATGTACACTTAAAACCATCTAACATATAAACAAATTTGTACTAGCAGAAAAGAAATTCGAATAAGCTTCCAGAAGCTTTTATCTATTTCTAATTTTTGTGAATAGATATTACAACTATTAAGTACCAAGTATATAAGTACCATTTTTTGATATCTGAACTTTCAATTCAGAATTTTCTTTCCTTAATTGAGACACGACTTGCCTTAATGTCTTAGCTTCCTCCAACAACTGTGCATTCTCATCTAAACTTTGTTGGAGATTTTCTTGCACATCTCTCAACTCTGTAATGTATTCGCATGCTCTCTCCAATATTCCTCCTTTACTCTATCATTGAAATAACATTGAAACAGTTAACAGACAATGTAATTGCATTTGTTCTCTTTAAATTATAAAGTACAGTACCTGTAATTCAAAATTTGTCTTTACATCTCCATCTCCTATAGTACTCTGTTCATAATCAGGTAAAAGTTTACCCAACTTTGCAATCCAATTATTAATTTTATCTCTGCGCCGTCTTTCAACTTCATTGTGAGTTACCCTTCTTCTTTCATCCCTCTACAAAAGATCATCTATTGATCATAGTTGTCATAATAGTAGTGGTGGTAGTAACATTAATATTACTAAATAATTACTGTGAAATTATAAATAACAAAACTACTACCTTTTTGATAGTGGTAAGAATATTTTGTGGATTATCTATTTGAAGCTTCACACGTGGTGCAATTGCTCTTGCAGATTCTGTAGTAACTACTTCATTGCTATTGCTCAGTACGTATAACTGACCATTTAAAACTTGAACAGTATTATTTAAAGGTGCAGATATAGACACTTCTGCATTATTTGGTTGATTATCCTCAACTTGTACTACTCTGTAGGCAACTCCATTATCATTCTTATTTACTTGACATATTTGATACCTTATATTATCATCATCTGTGACAGCATCTATTTCTGTGCCACAGTCTATTATTTCTGTTTCCTCTAGAACGACCCCAACATTGTCATTGCTAATTGTATTTTCATCCACACTACAAAACAATAAACATTCATGCGGAGATGAAAACTTAAAATCAAAATATTAAAGTTAGAATAATATTTCCTTTCTATTAACCTCACACCTAGAATCTGAATAGATACTTCGAAAATTGTTTATTATTAAAAGACACAATCGTAAAAGAATTCTCATTTATAATACATCTGTCAAAAACATTAAAAGATATTATGTATGCAATGCTGCAATTACCATTATTATTATTATAATAATCATTCACACTTTTATATTATTATGTACGCGAAACTATTCATTTATTAAAATTGATAAAAATTATGTAATGGATACCTGTCATCGATGCGATCGAAATGGTTTAAAACTTCCATTTTAATCGATGAAGTCAACTCTTTTTATTCGGTAATTCTCCGTTTCTGGTACGAAAGGATGCATCACATTCTACTTCCATAGTTTCATACATACGCATAAACTTCTTCTGCATACGCGATATATCATTAGCATGAGAAAGTGTATTGACCGAATGTTTTTTTCTTAAAAGCAACAGAATAATATTCTTTAAATGTATAGGACTATCAGAGAAGAAATGAGAGTGATTAAGACTTATCTCCCACTCTACATTTACCCCTTCTACAACGCCATTCCCTCATTTCCCGGCACCGATCACATCCCCACGCTTCCACCACAGAGACTGGTCATGTGACGTATGTTCGCACTCACTTCACATTGCGTTTGCGCCTGCGCGGTGACCAACCCGGTAATGACAGAGAGAGAGAACTGTATTCTCTTCAGTATCCACTGTGCTAGCGCACAGGACGCACGTTTCCCTCTCTGTCGAATTCTCCTCTCTCGACTCTCTACGCGAAGCACATGTCGTTAACACGAAAGGATACGTGACGTCACATTGTTTCCACCACGAGGAGAATCAAACTACATTTAATGGTGGAAGGGGCAGAATTTGTAAAGGAAACAAGTCTCTCTGGCATCTATAAGTTTCAGTATCTACACCTTTTTCAGTTTCAACGCTACAGTATGAATTACTATATCATTTTCAGCACCGAACAGAACCCATTTCATCTTTGTTAAGCTACGGCATGGATCAGCGTCATTATAGATCCTGTACCAAAGCTGTGTGAAGTAGTATCAGATGGTAAAGACGCAGACAAGACAGACCCGCTTATATGTAATTACATAGTTACGAATAATTTACTTCTCCGAGAAAGTAATTATCCTGTTTTGCACTTGCGAATAGTAACTTAATACAGTTTGAATATATTCTGAAATATTGGAAATTCATGTATTCCTAATTGTTCGTTTTCTTTATTTTTATTATACTTTTATATTATGTCAATAAGATATTAGTTTTATAAAAAATAATGTATTCTTCTATATTCTGTAGTATTCTAAATATTCTAAAATGTAAAGTAATATGTGTACGCGTGATCTGAACATAGTCCAATTTATTATTAAAAATATTGTAAAGATGAGTGTATCAAATGTTCCTAAACATATGTCCTATATTCTAAATAAAATCTTTGAAGTAACTTGAATTTATAGAGTTTGAAATTTTATATTTAACATACTGTCATTATGCCAAACTTCTAATATATGTACATCTGTATATGTGCATCTCCTACTACACGTGTCTGGCAAAAGTCATCCTAATGTCACTTTTTTCGTGCAGCTGTGGTAGGTCTACCAGTTCTAGCAGGTGGTGACTTGCTTATATTTAATCGCATTGAAAAAGAAATGGTAAATACAGTTAAATTTACATAACATCGGTTGCACTTTCATTAACCTGTTATAAATATCGTCGTCTATCGAATGGCATGATGTTTTCCTAAAATAGGGACAAAGAAATCAAGGTTGAGTCGATTTAATAGGAACGCGTGGTACCTGTGCCACCGGTTGCGACGGCCGCAAGAAAAGCGTAATAACAGGTGGCTCCGCGTCGCGGCAGGTGGATCAATTCCTTTTTTTTCTCTTTTTTCATCTTTCCTGTACGGTGTAGGTCCCCCATTGTTTTCGAACGATGCACACAAGTACCTGACAGGGCGTATTGAAAGCATCGTGTCCAAAACTCGATTCGCGATCGCGTGAGCCACAAGTGTCAGGAAGAGGGACGATAAATATGACGATCCCGTGGAGGAGCATGTCACGATAGATGCAATTAATTGCATCGTTCTCCATCGTTGGACAGGTAGAGGTTATAACCTGCGATATTATTTAGTGTGTAGTACATACGCATGAAAGCTCGTGATTGTGGCAAAATAAAAGACGAAATAATGCCGCCGTCGTCCCATACGAATTGGACTAAACCCTTGCTAAAAGGTAGACAAACAATGCAGATGCAGGCGAAACGAACGACATACACTGCACAGAATCAAAATTCAAACGGCAGTGGCACGGACCATAGTGCTACACCACTTGATAGGAGAATCAAAGTTGTTTTAGTAGGTGATGGTGCCGTTGGAAAGACCAGCCTCGTTGTTTCTTATTCGACAAACGGGTTTCCTGGAGAATACGTGCCCACTGCTTTCGATAATTATAATGGTTAGTTGATTATTTCTTTGTATGGTAAGTTTTACATTTATAACAATGTCGACTTTCATTTGGGAATAGTGATCATTAAATACTGGATTCTATTGTATATAACTTTAAATTTAACATAATAATAACTCTTCAGATGTAAATATTTTGATGACTAATTTGCTCTTTTCATTATTAATTTTGTTACTGCATCGGTAAATTTTTTACATTGTTGTGAAAAATAATATTATAACTTATATTTTTTATATTGTTGTGAAAAATAATATTATAACTTACACTGGACAATTAAATCTTTTTAGATGTCCATGACAATTGATAAAAATTAATTTCTATACAATATTTAATCATTACAGTATATGACTCATTAAAAAAGTTTGTTGCAAACAATGTTCTCTATGTAATCTTATCTTGATTATACATTGCAAAAGAAAACTATGAGTCTATAATAATCCTAGTAATCTAAATTTCCACAAATTGTATGTTCATTATTATTATTTTATTATTATTAATTTGTTAAACGATTTATGTGAAAGAAATTTTAACTAATAATCTTTCTGTGTTTTCAGTGGTAGTTAATGTTGATGGTCAACCATTAAATGTTCAATTATGCGACACAGCAGGACAAGATGACTTTGATCCTTTACGATCATTGTGTTATCCAGAAACAGATGTGTTCCTAGTCTGTTTCAGTGTAGTGTGCCCATCTTCTTATCATAGTGTATCTTCTCGATGGATAAATGAAATAAGAAAATACTGCCCAAATGCACCTATTATTTTGGTAATAATTCTACTATTATATAATATTAATAATTGTCCTAAAATTTGTATATTTAATAAATTACATACAACATATCTAAATTTTTAATACAGCTATAAAGTTAAATGACTTCAACAATGATTTCAGGTAGGCACAAAGAGTGATTTAAGGTCTGATGTGCACCGTAAGCTACAATTAGCAAGATATGGCCAAACACCAATTACAACTACCCAAGGACATCAATTAGCTCAAAGAGTGGGTGCTGTAAGTTATGTAGAGACATCTGCATTAACTCAACATGATCTTAAAGAAGCATTTGATCAGGCAATTGTTAGTGCTCTTAATACCCGAAGAGGTGGTGCAAGTTTACTATTTAGGCGTAGGAAACCCTTACCATTATGGCGTAGGTGGTTATGTTGTTGGGAAAGGCCTTCAAGTGGTGCATAAATGTTATAATTATTAGACTCTCTAGAATATCCTCTGTGATCAAATACGGCTACTTTGTTATCAGGATTTTTTAATCCTTAATCCTTATTAATATTTCATAGATTAATACTTCTCCTTTTTGAGAATTCTTTTACTTGAGAGGAAGGTATTTGTACTGTTATAATTACTTTATTTATTACATTACCAAATACCTCCAGTAATCTTATTTTTATAATTAAAAACTAATGTAATAGATCGATCAAAGTATACTTTATTCTTTATGATGACAATACTATGACACTATAACGAATGTATTTTCTCTAGAGATTTAGGAAGTTCTAGATTCTGATAGCTACATTGTATGCCGCTCATAAAATTCCTGAAGCCAAACATGGCATAATTTATTACAATATTAATCATATTTTTGTTACTAGTATGTAATTGGCTACTTGCCGGTTGTGATTTTTTCTTTATATATAGGATCATTAGTTCTACAATTCGAATGAGTATATCATTATTGCATTATTATTATTATCATTACATCACGTTAATAATACTTATTTCTGCATTCTTCCCATGTTGTAAAATTTATATCAGATAAGAATGACTGATGTAACAGATACGAATTTTCAAAATAATAACTTTGCATTCTGTCTTTTAATCGCCTATAACAATCAAAATATATGTTATTTATTATTTACAAAATATTTAATACCCTGAAATACAATATTTGCAATAAAAAAAATATTAAATGTAAATAATTTTTCTATTTAAAAGAACAGACTGCAAAGGAGTTAAATACACATTACATCAAAATTACATTGCTACATTGTTGCTATGCATATAAATCAAATTAAATATCTAATGACTAATAGTAAAGCAAGTAAGTAATGAATAATTTATCTATTTGCTAGTATACAATATCCAAATATGGGACATATGTTATAAAAAAAAAGAGTAATTTCATGAGGTATTAAACTGTTACAAATATTAGTGAACACTGTGATTATGAAATTGAAATTCTTTTAAGTTTTATCATTTCTGTATATAAAATATAAGAAAACATAAGACTGTTAATAAGTCTTAAATTTGCTTCAAATTTAGCATAATGTCAAAGGTCAAATTATATCATAAATTAATTGAACTACAATTTAAATAGATTTTTGTTGTATAAATGTAATGTCGTTTACACTTTATTAACAAATGCTTTTAAAGATTAAAATAGAACTAATAAAAGCTAAGACCTATAAACTAGAAGCAATAATTATCTTTTAAAACAACATTAGATTATGTCTACTTACGTCTTTGAAAATATTTAAAATCACATATAAATAAGTTGATCGAATTATAAAACATTTCGAATTTTTATCGAATGTACTTTTACAATTTCATGAAAGTAAATACACATATTTATTTGCACAGAAATTCTTCATGCTTAATGCATTTTACCCATTTAAGATTAAACAATTTTTTGCTCATGACTTTTCGCTTTGCAGAAATTTTTTATTGGATTGTATATGTAATAAAGTAAATTATATTTTTTAGATACGTATTGTACTAGGTATATTTATATATGCAGGCTTGCATAATTTTACAATACATGAGATAGGTTGCTCTAATCTATTAGATTAGAAATTTTTATAAATTAGTAGAACCAATGTTCCTGGATTTTTGATATTAATATTACAAACTGAGTATACGCTTTGAATAAAAATCTTAAGATACAAGCATAATTCATATTTGTATTTAAAATGTAATGATCATATTTTTCGTTAAATATGATTTTGATACTGAAAAGTATGTATAAGGTCTGTTTAAGTGCATTCATAGCACTGTAAAATATAATAAGTTCATTATATTAAAATGCATCAAACATCTTCAAAAATAGTAGTTTTTGTATCATTTATATTGGTTCTACAGATATAAAAATCGCTATATTGGAATTTTATCAGAACTAAACACTTCATACTGTTTGTAAAACTTTTGTTACACATTTGAGCAAATAAATATATTTGATCTTATTTATTAGGAAATGAAACAGACACAGTTCATTGATATTACTTCGATAATATTATAATTTTTAATATATAATATGATTTTGCACTGAACTAATTAATATTCATTGTATATATAAACATATAATATACTATACTATCATGCAGATGTAGTATTTAAATGAAAGGCAGCAGATATGTTATGCATACGTAGATAAAAACATTTTAAACTGAAAAGGTGTCTCAATGTTGTACTAAATGGTATTGACAACTGCTTACATTATGTAATAAAGTGAACAATATTTTTGTAAACATTTTTCTATATCACTCTATGCTTTCGAACCATATCAAATTAGTGTCAATTGTACTTCAATGTGTAAAGTACGAGAATTTGTATATTCATAATAAATTATTCATAAAGAGAGCTTTTTTACACTGTTGATAATTTATTGTCTCTTCATGTGTTAATTATGCACGTATATACATACAAGTTGCATCATTATGCATACCATAAAATACTCTAATTTTGATATAAATGGGTGAAAATCTTTAATACATTAATATGTATAGAATGGTTATAGTTTTTCAGATATGTATGAATATATATTTTTATATTTTCTTTGTGTACTTATAAAATTGTGCAGACATTTACAGTATACGATCTACAAGTTGGATTCATTGAGTAATGAAAACGTAATCGTTTATCACATGTCAAATATAAATTGTAAAGTAATTATTGAAATCTTAAAAATGCATTTAACATCTTTATGTATAATAAAGTATAAATAATTTTAAAGTAATATATGTAAAAAGAAAAAGATAATTCGCGCCAAATTAACGAAGAACACGAACCAATCAGAGCGCTGTTACAACCGTCCAGCTTGGCACAGCAACACCAAACTTAGAGGGACGTATCGTTAATACAAAATCGCACTATAGCCACCCTCTGATTGGGCCGTATTTTTCGTTAATAACTTCAAAATGAAGTGTTTCAACGCAAATTGATTAACAAAAATATGCTTAAAATAATCTTAGAAATTATCCGTTTCTTTTTCCTACATTCTTTCCAAAATATCCTGAGAGAGAGAGAGAGAAAGAGAAAGTTGTCTGTTTTTAAAAAATTCAACTTATAAAAATAGAATTCTTACTCAACTTTTCATTAAAAAATACATGTGTGCATGTGAATATGTACTCGGAATAATTTAAAGACCATAATCGAATAAATCCAAACAGACAGGAAATTTCCTCTCTGATCTAAATCAGTCAGTCCAAATATATATGACTATCTTAGTAGTAGCACATTTGTAGATGTCAGTAAATGTTAGTACATAGTCAGGTTAGTAAATACTCTTAATTTATACATTAAAAGATAAACGAAGCAAAATAGAGTATTTCTAGTAGTACTTACATAAGAACGATTGGAAAACCTTGAAAGTAACATCAGAAAAAAATTGCGAGTTCATATAACATGAAGACAGACATTATCGCCGATCCATGGTGTGGGATAGATGCCACAGAGATTAGTGACAATAAATGTGTCGACAATTTTGAAGATTCTTTTGTAGAGTATCAATCGGAGCACTCGAAGCTTGCCGATTCGGAAGAGTACTTGAAGAAACTATGTAAGTAATTATCTGTCTATTTATTTTCGAAAATATCACGTATTCTAATGCCATATGGTATCCTTCACATGTCCTGACAACTCATGAATTCAATATATATTTTATATTTATAACAATATGTTGTAGATACTAGACTCAATAATCTTCAGAAAGGCACATCCAAGAAAGATTTGATATCATCTTTAGTAGAAGCAAAAGAGGATTGTATTGCTCGATTAATAACTTCTGGTTATAAACTTGAATCAGAAGAAGAAACAGAATTAGCTGCAAATCCTTTAATTAGACATATAGCACCGCATTTACAAGTAATTATAGTAAACTAATGAGATGCAATTGTTTTAAAATGTAAATACTTTATGTAAACTATGGTCATTATCATTATATTTCATTTTTTTAGGCTTTAACTGCCAGTGAATCTATTCATCTTCTAAAGGCAGATATTCTTCAAATAATTCTTGAAACTGAACAAGAGAAAGAAATAATAGAGAAGTCCTTTACAAATAAGTAAAATTTAATTCATAGATTGAATAATTAGAACAGCTATTTTTTTCAAGAAAATATGGCAGTAACAGCATTGTCAGGAAAAGTGTTTTTACTAATAACCGGTGCAAGTCGTGGAATTGGAAAACAAATTGCAATACTATTTGGTTCAATGTTAGAGAAAGGTTCACATGTTCTTTTACTGGCAACAAATTTGAATGCTTTAAAAGAAACTGCTAAAAATATTCAGTCTAATGTAATTATTGACACTGTTAGTGTTGATTTAAGTAAAGCAACAAAAGAAGAATTACAAGGTAAATATTAAAAATACGTTAACATTTAGAAAAGTAAACAAAATATATTATTTTTATAATATAGTGCTTTTTCTCACAGTATCTAGATCTCACTAGTATCTTTCCCAAATAATAATATTGAGTTATATACGTTTCAGATATTATAATGGAATCTCTACATAAGAATAACAAATTACCAAAAGACTTTGATCGAATGGTTGTAGTACACAATGTTGGTACAATGGGAGATCTTTCTCAACTTACAACTGATATGACTAATATCACTACATGGCGTAATTATTATGATTTAAATGTCTTTTTTCCTGCTGTACTAAATGGTGTTGTAATGAAAATATTTGATGAGGTCAAAAATTCTAACAAGACAGTTATAAATATCACCTCATTACTTGGTATTCAACCATTAAAATCTACAGCTTATTATTGCACTGGCAAAGCAGCAAGAGAAATGTTCTTCAAGGTAATAAATTTGTATATGTACTCATTAGTTATTCATTATTTATGTAAGTTACTTTTTTATGTTGGCATTGTATAGGTGTTTGCCTTGGAGAACCCTGAAGTGAATGTATTAAATTACTCACCAGGACCAGTTGAAACTGATATGTTACTTGAAGTATGTAATGAACATGGCGATGAAGAAACTAAAGCCTCATTTAATGATATGTTAAAGAAGAAAACAGTGTTAACATGTACTCAAACTGTTGACCGACTTTTAAATGTTCTTAAAGATCATAAGTATAAATCAGGCGATCATGTTGACTATTATGACGAATTGTAAATTATATACTGATATATATTATTCCAAAGTATTTACTTTCCAGTTTTCATTAACTAAGGTATTAATATAAATAATAATATTATTAAACTACTTTGAAGTGTTGATTAAAATTTTATACTTTATTTCATGTTAATATTGCATTATAAAAGTATGCAAAATATACCTTATATATGCACTACATACATTTGTAGTTTTGTGCGTTTTTTCAATTATGTTTTTTGTAAAAACCAGTAAGAATCCATGATTATTCACTATCTTGCGTCAGAGGTTCATATACCGCGCAGTTGGCCCGTTTATTTTGGATTTGTATATTTATCAGTAAAAGTATCGATATAGCAGAAATTCCTGCAGATACCAGGAAAACTGGTAAAGGATAAATAGGCGGCATAAAATGTGCGTAAATCATTGTATACAATGCAGCTGCTGCAGCTGGTGTTAATGTTTCTATAGATACTGTCAATGAAAATATTTTACCTGCAGAAATATATCAACATTAGTAATTCAGTATTTTATAATTATAGATTTAACTAGTTATACTATAACAAATATGACTATGGTTCATGTAAAAATCGTACATAAGACACATTGCGCTCCTCATAAATGTTTTAATACATAGTTTTCAATGATCATGAATTTTCTTTTTAATAATTACAAAATCTCTTTACTTATAAGAGACTTATTATAAAAAGCTTGACAAATGTAGCTTTTTTCATCCATTCAGTATATACTGAAATATAAATAAGGAGTAACTATGGACCCTTAAGTATAACGTTTAGTAAACTCACATCTAGTGTATCTTAGAAACAATGTGAATATGATTCAAAAGTTATATAATGATTGTTACCAGTATCCTTTGAAGGCACAGACTTAGATAAGATAGCACGCAACATTGGACTAGCAACTCCATTGAATATACCAATTCCTGCTGATAAATACATATGCCAAGATTTCCATGCTAAACTTTGAACTACTGAAGAAGATAACATCGAAAATACTGATAATATGGCCACTGTTTCTTCAGAAAATCCTAAAACAATTATTTTATTTTCATGAGTTTATTTATTATACTATACTTATTTGTATAAATATTGATTCATCACCGAACCTGCATATTTTGTCAGAACATTTACTCCAAATATTATACCAAAAGTTATAAGAAGTAATTTGATTGCTATATAATCAGAATATGTATCTACATTCCAGTGTAATCTGACACTCGTAAATAGATATCCAATAGTAATTTCTCCTTGAAAAATGATTACCAACAAAATAATGATAGTTATACAGCACCAAACTATGTACCTATTGAAACCTTCTCTTTTCTTGGTACAAGTACTAATAAGTTCCTTAACTAAATCTATATCAAACACATTGTTCAACCTTGCCTGTGAAATTAACAAGAGTATATTAAAAAGAAAATAATAGTTTACCTATGTTTTTAAATTATAGCAATAAAAATAATAAATACACACAGCATTACTATTAGGTATAGTCTCAGGAATCAAGAAACAAATATAGAGCCCTGCTATAATACAACATACAGTAGCAGACCAAAATACACCAGGATACCCATATGCTCGAAAAATAATAGGTCCTGTTAAAAAACCAGTTATAACACCAACAAATATTAAAGCTTCCATCCAAGCTAATTGCCATGCCCTATCTTTCTTATTTGATATGTCTGATACATAACAAATAGTGCCCAACAAAATTATACAAAATCCTCCAAGACAGGCAGATGGAATATATGCAATTAATAAAAACCATGGATTGATCTCCCAAATAGTCATGAAGGAAAAAATGAAATATATCAGCGTTATACCTATGATATTGAAATATAATACGAATAATTATAAGTAAAATGTCAATCAAACAAATAGTAACTTTTTCTTAGAATATAATACTAACCAACATATCCTAATATTAGTATAGGTTTCCTTCCATATTTATCACTCCATGGTCCCAAAAATAAGGACAAAAATGTAGGGAAAATACATTCAATAAAAGTTTTAACCATCATAATTTCACTAGCTATGGGTTGTACTTCTTCATATATAAGTGCAGAACTGTTGCCCTCGTGTAAAAGAAAACATTTTGATTTGTTTATTCCTAATATTATACTACAAACACGATACTCTATCAAATCTGTTAAAATATTACCTAAAATTAAATAACATATTTGAATTTAATGTTAATAAATTTTAATTTAATATTAAACAAACTTATTTCATACTTAGCAGTATTTGTCAATGCTATTGCATTAATTCTAGACTTTAAATACAATGTTTATTATAATATGAAGAGAAGAAAAAGAATTTTTGGCAATTACTTGTTATTGCTTGTGCAAATACTAATATCATCAGAGGTGGTTGTACAAGTACATAACGTTTCCATCCTTTAATTGTTGAATCCATTTTATAATTCTTTTATAAACAGTATAAAACTAGCACCATATGAACATTACACTATGAACAAAAAATTTTTTAAATATTTAGAACAATGTGCATTTAATGTAATAAAATTAAATACAATCTGTACATTACAATTTTTTGACAGAACTGTCACATCTGATTCACTGTCATTGTTTAATACTTTGTGTATTTCAACATACTACGTCATTTGCTATAAGTAAGAGTAACAGATAAGTGGGTATCATTATCATCATTATCATTTCTGTTACTGTCAAAATACATGATACAATTTTTAAATTATTTTTCGTAACAAATCCTTTCGTAAAAATTAACCACCATCTGACGATGGTCACAGCAACACAAATTTCTTACATACACACACATATATATATATACCATGTGCTCTCATATTACAAGCACATATGGTTATACGTGTATAAGATATATTTCTTCGAAATCTTCTGCGATGACACTGCAATCATCGCATGCGTACAATTAAATACATGTAGTGTATCGTTTTCATGTAATCATCCAACAAGTAAGAAGTAGTTTCATTTAAACAAAGTGATTTAATTCATCTAGAAATATTACGTTAAACATGAAGTATATTTGAAACAGTGTCAATTCGTCATGGCCTCAAAAAATAAAGTTTTGTGATCTGTATTTGAATAAAGCTTCTGTTTTAACAAGGATTATACAACTGATAAGTTTTACATATATACAATATTTGATTTTATGTGTCATTATACATATACATCTATAGAGAGAAAGGCGGCTATTGTTCTATAGATGTATCACGTGCTTATTGGTTATTATATTAAAACAAAAGTTACCGTAATTATAGGTTATATCGAATGTTACATAAATTGATATATTAAAAACTGTTTAGTTTCGTTAAATTTTGTTATTATCATGTTTCGTGATAGAGTTTATTACATTTATAAACATAAAATAAGTTAATACAAATATGAGTATTGATAATATTAGTAACAATAATAATGATAACAGTAGACCAGTAACACCGTCAGAAGAAGATTGTTGTCACAATGGATGTAATCCTTGCATCTTCGATATACATGCAAAATTATTGGAAGAATACAAAAAGAAAAGAAAAGGAAATGTGAAAGTACAATTCACTAAAAATATATTGTGTCAGTATTCATATAAGAATTTTGTAATAGCTGATATAAAAGAAGCTGCAGACACTTACATTTTACTTTCTCTGAAATATCAAGGTAAACTTCTTAAATAATACTTTTGTTAATTAAAAAAGAAAATATATATGTGTGTGTATATAATAATTCCTTTATAATATATTATATTATATATTAATTTGATATTATCCATATTACCCACAGAGAATGATAAAAAAGACAATATAGGTTTACTAATTGAACCAGGACAACATGTCATGTTAAATTTAAAAGATGCAACTAAGCCCTTCACACCTCTTTATTACACAGACAATACTATTCAATTTTTAATCAAGCTTTATCATAATGGAAAATTCAGTACATGTTTAACACATGCAAAAATAGGTGATGAAATTCGTGTAAGAGGACCATATGGGAATTTCAAATACAAATGCAACAGGTGTGAAAATCAATAGTATAATGATTCTTATATTTTAGTCTTTTTTATAAATCAGTAGATGATAAATAATAATATAATTATCAAAAATATACTGATTGCTTACTGTAGTTTTCAGAATATAGTTATGTTTTGTATGGGATCTGGAATAGTTACAATGCATCCCATAGCTAAGTCAATTATAGATAATGAACTTGAAGAAACAAGGATCAACTTTATAGGATGTTTTCGAAAAATATCACAGATTCCTTTGAAAAAAGAGTTGCAAGCTTTCTCAAATTTTTGGAATTTCAAATCTATATTATACATATCACAAATGTTGAGTATGTAAACTCATTAATTTACATTACATCTTCTAAATATTTGTTCAATTTAATTACAAAAATATTAATATTTAATATTAACTTTTAATACTCATCTTTGATATCCAATTAATATTAAATAACACTATTCTTTCATTTAAATGATAAATACAACTTTTTATATATGATTCAGATGAAGTTCATGATCTTCATGGTATTGACATAAAATCTGGCCGCTTACATGAGGAGTCAGTTCATCAAATTCTAAAAAAGAGTATGAATAGCACAACGTTAGTCCTCATATGTGGTTCACCAGAATTCAATAACTCTGTTGAACAATGGACAAAAAATACAAATTTTAATCACATATATGTGTTTGAGTAATAAACTGTAAAGTAAAAATATGATGTAATTGACGTTAAATAATAATATTGGATTGAAAAGTTCATTTAATGCAGCATGATATACTTTCTTCACATTGAGGACAAATACCATGAATATGGTCGAATACAATGTGATTACCAGCAACAACTTGCAACCACTGAAACAAATATTTTATATATGTCAAAGGGTAAGTGTATTTTATGTGTAATTCCTTACTTTTGAAAAAACATACTTTCAATAAACAAGGTGTGTGAAAGTGTCTTCGACATTTTTCATTACTGCAGATCTTATCAGGTAGTAATTCGTTATCTGATCTCATAGAGAAACAAATACAACACTCTGTATCAGTAACAATAGCATTTTCATCTTTTATACACTCTTTTACTTCTATTTTAGGAAATTCTTCTATATTTAATAACATCATTAGATTCTCTATAATACTGTATTTTGGATCCCAATTCTGAAAAGTATCAAAATACATAATATTTTTATCTTATAAAGTGCAATTGAGAACATATACTTTAATAATACTATTATTAAATAATAATTTCATATTATTTTAATATTAATATTTTATATTTAAAAATAATAATATTTAATACATATTTACTTACATGGACATTTTTAGATATCAAATCATTTTGTAGCTCAACTTCTGTCTCACTGCCCATGAATTTAATTTCAGGTAAATCCATAGGATTCAAAGGACATATTTTTACAAACATTGATAATGATGGTGTTAGAAAAATTCGGCGGTAAAGGTGACAAGGTTTTGGTTGTAATGGATCCAATATCCAACATTGCCTGAAAACAAGTATTTGAGATCAAATAAATTAATTTTATTATAAGATTTACTTACTCATCGATTTGTTGTAGATTTGACCAAGCTGTTTTAAGCATTTCCACTTGCAATTTGAATTTATTTCGTGCTGTATTCAAAGTTGATACATTTCTTTCAAAAGGTCCAAAGCCAGGAATTTCAGGCAAATCAGAATAGATAACAGTCCATGGATGACTTCGATTCTTTGTCCTTTGCAATTTTAAACAAACATTGTTCATAGATAATTTGATGATGTTTAAACAAGTGTCGGAAAATAATTGGACATCCTTTAAAATTATAAAGTTATGTAATGTGTATTTGTTCATATAAATTGTTGTGGAGTAAGAATATTAGTATTAAAAATTGCATACATACAGATGGAATTTCAAGAACAAGTTTTAATTCTTGCAATATGTCTAATGCATTATTATCTGTTGCATTGTACATGTTTTCTTCAATATAAGCAGCATCAATAACATTACTCTGTTTATATTAAAGTACATTAACTGTAGACTTAAACGAAAAGTTAATAAGTTATAATAATAAATAATTATTAACTTATTAATAAGTAAACCATTAAAAGTCAGTTTATAAAAATAAAGTATGTTTAATTGAAATAATATAATCAAATAAACAAAAATTATATGTAAATAAAAGACGAAATAAATTAATAGAAAAAGTTAATTAAGAAATTGATATAATATATAATTTATTTTCTGTCACTTACTATAAGCGATTGTAATTGTCTTAAAAACAATGACACTTTTTTTGCTTTAGACAGTAGATCCTTTACTTGATTACTGAAATCGATAGAATTGCAAATGAGCGTAATTTCTTTACCAAAATTGATTTTTGCATCGTGTAAGGATGGATAACTTGGTACTGTTAGTTTTAATTTGATTCGAATATTGCGACCAGAATTAGATCGGTCAGGTACAGTTAAAAATCCCTGCAAAACGATTGGTGTTTCAGATATTAATATCATTTCAGGATGCCATTGAACAATAGATTCATAATCATCGGTAGCCATTATTACTGGTATCAAAGATGACATAAAATAAGAGTTCACGACAGACATTTCAATGAGCCTAGTATAGTGCTGCCACCTAAACGAAGTTTTAGTTGCTACGCCATCTTCAACTTGGATCATCATACTCTTTATGATAAGGTCATTTTTTTCAACTTACCTAAAAATTAAAGATAGAACTTTATCAATTATGAATAAATATTACATATAAATACTGTATTATGAAGCAGCTTATTGAATGATAAAAATCGTATTGTCATTAAAAAATACTATGTGGGCAGAAGAGACATCGTAGAGATGTTCTAAATGATTTCATAGTCTTGAAAAACTTCCAGAGGTCGTAGGTATCTATAAATGTTTCTTTTATATGAAACGAAAGGAGAAGATCCCTGTGGAGATTACTGTAACCAGACACCCAAAGTAAATCTCACAGAATCAAAGTTCAAACCTTGTATTCCAAGTATTAATAGGGCTGTAGATAATCGAATTACGAAAGTATGTCGTTACAAAGAGATATACATACATAGTCTTGATAACACACTATACATTCAATCTTTACAAGTCGAATATGAAATAATAAACGAATAAATACAAAAATGATAGGTTAATTAGAGACTTTTATTATTAGTATAAATGGTATAAAGTCGAATACAATTAACAAAATCCTGTTCCGGATGACGGAGCAGATACATTTCTATTAAACATAATTTCGTTCTCATTTTTACTTATATTAATTTATGGAAAACTCAAGGCTCAAGGCTCAACTTATTGGCAACGCCAATAGTGTAGGTATCAGGGCATATTTTCGTAATAATGAATATGCTTGAATCTTACACAGGTACCACACTCCTATTACATCCGGATTTTGTACTTAAAAATAAATACTATCACCTACTAAGACAAAGGACCTCTTTACTTCTTTTTTTACACATTTGAAAGGCATGATAACGACTAGGCACAAGTAAATGATACGCCAAAAATATTTTTATCTCATTAAGAAAGATTCCTCGTGCTTCTTATTCAACAAAATAATAGTTAACTTTGATAGTAACTGACAAATTAAGTTTTGTACGATGTGCAAAAATGTATAAATGCAGTAAGTCGTTTCAATCATCGTGAAACATTTTTTTAAGTTTGATTAAACATTATATATTACAGAATAGTTGTCTTGTTGCGTTGTACATATCTCTACAGCACACTAATACCTCAAACTTGTATACAAATATTATTTTTGTTAATTCCAGAAATTCTAACTATTGAGAATTACGAAACACGACGTATTTCTTAATCATTGTCAAAACTTCTTAAACCATAAGTAAAAGTTCCCTAATGAAAATGATGTTTCTGTTATCCCTTCTTTGTAAATTTAACTATTCTTCGATAACACGCGTTTCATTGGTTCGAAAACTTTTCTAATATTTAATTAAAAACGTTAACTCAGTTTATGCATAAAATCGTTTTGTAATTGTGAAACTTTTTACAAACATAATAATGTATTACTTAACTGAATTATATCATATTTAAACTTATTTTATGTATTACCAAGAAAATGTTATATATTCTCATATTCGGTATTCTTATCCCCCCTTTCTTTCTCTCTCTCCTTATTTTAAGCGTGAAATAACTGTGAACTACACACAATCCTAAATACGTAACAGACTTTTAAGAAATTGAGTACAAGTTTTGAAGTATTATTGTGTAAAGTACTAATGGTGTTGTGAATTTCTCTTTGTCATCTCTTCTTTATTTTCTTAAGCAAAATATATTTCAATCAAGTCATTTTTTATATGCATTCCTTATATGTGTGTATGTGTTGACAAAACTGGAGATTCAGTTATTCCAAATCGAATCTCGTAAAATGTCTTCCAGTACCTTTCAAGCATTTTTAAACGTGCTGTTGTTATTCTTAAGATTACTTTTGTAGACTTATTTTTACATAAGAGTACAGAATTCTTCTCCTTGTGGATCGCCCTGGAACACAAGAAAGAATCACATCTCTGTAGAATAGATTAAATACGTATCGTATCGATTAACCCAGGCAACGTAATGCTACTACATACAATTATTACTCCATGTTCATTAGTTACAACATTTTTAGAGCACGAATTAATGAATGTTAATCGTTCATGTTGAGACTGATGAAGAAAATTAAATCATGCGTGTTCATCTGTGTCCTCTTACACCCTTAACTTTACGGGATGAAATATTATTCAATATGACTGGTAAATATAATTGAGTGCCAAAACGTATCTTCAATGTGTCTGGTTAGCATTGTACTGCAGAAAAATCACTGATATCACATTTCGTATGGTACCAATGATGTTTCAATAAACAGATTTACTTATTTATTAACTATATACCTAAAAGACAATGTGGTTAACTAATGAAATGGTCACATTTTGCGATCACATTATCTTAAAACACTCATGATATTTTAGTGAAGCGTGAGCATGAAATAAAATGCTGTGAGAAAGAAAAAAAACAAAGCCAAATAATTTCTTGTATTTATAGAGCGAAGTATATTAACCATCGTCGCCTATTTTAACGATTGATAAGTTGAAAACAACTTACATAAATCGACCCATCAGTACCGTTCGTTCGCTCAGTTAATATGGGTAGAGATATCTTCTCTATGGAATAAGAAGATGGCGTTGGTAACACACAACCCGAATTTATTGTAAACTTATTCTTCATATATTTAATAATAAAGCTAATAAAAAATAAATCGCGAAACTTTCGATAACAAATTGTACATATAAAGTTTTTACTAATATTCTAGAAAAAGTTAAAATAGTTTATAGCCACATTGTCTTCGTTAATTAAGCTTATAATAAAACCAAGAAGACCGTTATAAATTTCTGAGTTAACATCCACTCTATTTTATTTGTGATCAATTATGAAGTTTGTAAAACAAAAACTATTGATTCCAAGGAAAGACAGGACTTCAATGTCTCAACTACAGTTAAAACGCATAAAAATTGAATTATTTCTATACCTCTTGGTGGTGAAGTTCCTCGGAAGATCTAAAACCTAAATTTTCTCTATGTCGAGACATGGTTGTAGACAGTTGCTGCCTTTTGCACTCTGATGTGGCCATTTGCTGTGTACAAATTATTTTTAACATTTGTTATAACTCTTATATCGATTGCAATGATTATGACTTACTTCGTCTTCATTATTAAGAAGTACAGTTGTCATGGTATCTGCTGTGAACCACTTCTGACTTTTCATAACAATATTTGATGGTGGTTCGTGGGAAGCACCAATATCTGAAGACCATACCATTACTGTTGCCCCTGCTTCTATTTTGGCAGTACGGTGGAATTTAAATACTGTTTCCAAGGAACCTGCTGTGCGGATAATTTGCCAACCACTGAGTCCTATTTCCTACAGAAATCAGAAATAGTTAGAACTATTTTCATCCTAATATAGTCGCAAAATTATTTACAACTTATAAACGAGAGATTAAAAGCTAGCTAATGTTTTGTTTGAAATGCGAAAGATAATAATTACACATATTTGACATTTGAAATAGAAATACTGAGATGCTTTGCTTTGTACAGGACAACTATAAATTGCATGTTGACCTTACTTTATTGCCTTTATTGGTAAGTTTCACAAATCGTCCTTGAGGATCAGCTTCTGTGATTTCTACATCCCCTCTAGCAGATCCACTTATACTGTAATCAGTACTACTGCGTTCTTCGCTCTCTTCTAACAAAGTACGTTTTCGTTTGCCTCCTCTTAATGGTGTGTGTCTTGAAGGAGTGCTTCTACCACTCGGCGCTGCTGAACTTGACTGTGTAGGATGAATATTTAATCTGTGAAATTAAACGAAATCTTTTAACTATGCATACTTAGAATTTAAAAAATTAATTATTACGTATATATTGTTAGTAACGCATTTATAAAATTGTTATAATACCTCGCTTCCTCAGACTCCAAAAGCTTACGATATGCGGCAATTTCCAAATCAAGAGCTACTTTAATATCCATAAGATCTTGATATTCTTGCAATTGTTGAGCCATCTCATTACGTATACGCGATAATTCTGCCTCTAGGGATGCCAAACTTTCTGCTTGGCATGTGCGCTCATTTTCGCGTAGATTTTCTAAATCTCTGCATAAGGAATTATACAACAATTATAAATTGATAGAGTGAATTAAGATAAAGTTGTAATATATGTTATATAAATATTACCTGATTCGTGCATTAAGAGCATTATTGGCTGCTTCAAGTTCATTAATCTTTTGATTAAGTCCCTCAATCTTTGTTCTTGTCTGTCTCAACTCTTCAACAGCTAAACTAGCAGCACCACTGTTGCGCTGGGCATGAGCTGACAAATTTTTAATTTTATTTTCATACAGTAATTGAATTTCTTCTCTATTAGCTCGCATCTGTCCCTCATATTGATCTCGTAATTCTTGTAAAGAATTTTGAAATTTAGCTTCATATTGTTCAGCAAGACGACCATCTATTTCTGAGATTTCAATCTGAAATATTTCATAAATTAGATAAATCATATGTTTAAAAAATGTATAAAAAATATTTGTTACTTTTATTATTTTGATTTTAAAATACAAACCTGTCGTTTTGTTCTTGTTTCTGTTAATTCTTGTTGGTAAATTTGATCTTTGAAACTGATGTCTTCTTTTAGACTCTGAATATTATTTTCAAAAATAATACGTTTTAAAGTTTCGTCTGTAAGATGTTTATGGGCATCTTCTAACTGTGCTCTTAATTTTTGTATTTCATCTTCTAATTCTTTCTCTCTTTCAGTCAGCTTTTTACGATCTGATAGAGAATGATTATACTTTGACTGTAAATCATTGTAACGAGTCTCATATAATACTAAATTTTTTTCTGCAACTTGCAAATCTGTAAGTTTTTTCTCTAATCTGAAAGCAAATGATTAAATATTTAGTCATACATTACTATATATTTACCATATATTATTATATATTATGTGTTAAACTTGAACCTCAATAAACTTAAGATAAAGCCTTTTAATTCGAATTAATATAGTAAAATATGTAAACAAAAAATTATATTAGACGTAGATGCATGTACATTATGTATATCATATAATATATTTAAATGTTTTTGATTGTCCTTTTAATTTATAAATTTTTTATTAACATCAATCATTCATGCATAGCGCATAAATTTTAAACAACATAAAATTCGGTGTATAATTTCAATCGTACGCAAAAGGAATGAATACTGTAACAAAATTTCGATCATTCACGAGATTCCGGCAGTCACGAAGAAGAGGTAAAGCTCGCGTGTTTCTATTTCAGGCAACGACCCACATCGAGAATTTTTTCCGCCGTGCTGTCTCGATTCGTCTTAATATTCCGTTACCCTAAAACTTACAGCGTATCAATATTATCTACCCGTATCATTTAAACAAAAGAAAAACAATGATTCACATAATGTTCTACAGCTATGCCAAACATTTACGTAATAATAACGATACGTGTAGAAAACGGTAAAAAAGATTGTACCAAACACGTAAATTTTCAGTATCTCAAAATGTTTTCTTAAACTAAAATGTCGCGTTTGCATTTTATACAAGGACATATGCAGTCTGTCGTCATCGCTATTCCTTTTACGAGAATATTGTCTTTTTTTCACAAGTGCTACAGATGCAAGGTTGGCATCGAACATTTGCTTCGCGCGACAGTATCTGCGAGATAACTAAATCGTTATATTCTAAAGTAATTTTAAATTATCGTCAGGCCAAAGAAGGACTGAAAGAAAAAAGAGTTAAAACTGCAAATAACGAATATATAGAAATTCCAATATTTAAAAAATTTTTCTAACGCTAGACGCAGAAATTTCTTATCAAGCGTCGGCTATGTGATACAAAAACGTGAATAAGATGGAGGGTATTCGTTGACAGAACCTCTAACAGCGTCAACTAAGATGGCCGCGCGTTTAACCCGGACTTAGTCGTTAGTTAAATAAATGTTTATTTTAACAGATTGTTATGTTTTCGATTGTCGATTAAAATACAACAATGTAGAATTTCTCTCGAATCGAATACATTGTATCGAACGCATTGCGGTCTCGTATGTTAAAAGCCGTACGCTCTCACGTTTGTCTAACGCTTCATTGATCGTGGAACACAATATTATATTTCCCGTTTGTTTCAGGATTCTACTCGTATTTTTATCGATTGCTCAACGCTCTCCGAAAGGAGGTCAATGTTTTCAGTCGAGGTTATACACGCGGTTGAAGATGACATCACCGCCGCATAGTATGCGTGACGCAATCGGTTGTGGCAACGTCACATTTTAAGTTAGGCACACCCAAATATTCAAAAATTCGATGGTTACACCCTTTTATGGAACCTTTGCTATCTTATACATGTTTCTGGATTAGACTTCAGTCATACTTTTGAATGAAATAACACGGTGGAAATCCGGTAATTTAGTTAGAATACTTTATCCTTGTAAATATGACTAAGAGCATTTATAAAACTGAACGTACACTAGATATAGTACGGTGTACCTTGAAAACTCTTATCACTCCCATTTACGACCTAAACACAGTGGGTGCAATATCAATATGCTCTTCTGGGAACATGGCATATGTCACAATTCTTTGAATGAAAATGTTATTATATATTGATAGGCTTGAGTAGAAATGCCTTTCATGTAAAGTTTATGTTACAAAAGTAATCAATTGCTTTTTATACATTATGTCTCAAATGTTTTGAAGCCTACTGTATTTATATTGAATTTAAATTACATGAAAATAATATTTGTTGTTTATACTTAATAATTAATACTAAATCAATTTTCATTGAACAAATCATTTTTTAAGATAGATTTGAAAAAAATTGAATAACTAAAATAAATGAAAAGTATATTAATAGAAAATAGTCTAGAAAGTTACAATGTGTTGTTAACACTTGTTATTTATAAACATGTTCTAACACTAAAGTAACGGTAATACAAAGTAAACAGTGAGATGCATCTTATGAAATATTCATGTAAACAGTTGTGATATTAATGCAACTATACTCTTTATAGAAACAGGAAATTGTAGAAGTATTTATGAGATGTAAATATTTCAATGTAGTAATCATCAAGAATAGTTAGCTGCCGAAGTAGAAAATGCAATTTCAATTAGGATACAGTATTTTATGATAATTATTAGATCATTTTGTATACTATTCCTGTGATATGAAGTGTACATGTATACAAACAGTCTATAGATAGCATTTAATATTCATAGATACATGATAAGATATTTAGAAACCTGATAGAATCATTTATCGTGTAACAATTGATCTTGTCATCTGTTAATACCTAGCTTATCTCATAATCTGTTGACATACATTTCAGAAATCTATAGAAAAATCTGCTAGAATAAGATGTGTGTACAAAGCATATATTACTATACACACTGTATCAAATTCGTGTATCAACTAATTCAATCACGAAATCAGAGGGAACTTACTTAGTTTTTAGTTCTGTGTTGGAGTCCCACAATATTTTTGTGTCAATCTCAAGCTTCGCTCGTTCCTTCGCGGTCTCATCCAACAATTTCCTTGCCTCGGACAATTCATGCTCATACATCACCTTTATGTTGGATACTTCGCGGGTGATAGTTTCCTTGGTGGTCTCAACCTCCCGCGACAATCTGGAATTTTCTGATTCCAAATGTCGCACTTTGTCGATATAACAAGCCAACCGGTCATTTAGATTTTGTAAATCTTGCTTCTCCTGAAGACGAGAGTAACGCGTCGGGCTTAAAGGACTACCCGGCCTCTGACCGATCGGCGTTGACGTGAATTGTGGTGACTGCGCGCTGCTGTGTACGCTGCTGCTCGTCATCGCGCTTTTCTTTGCTGCTTTCGTTGACATTTTCTCACAATATATGATCCTCTTTATTGCACTATCACTGATCCTTGCACTATCAAGTCATCAACTTGATGCACGATAACACCGTGTCCGTGAAAACGTTTAGAGAGATTTAAAAAAACCAACGAAGCCCAATCTTCTTGACTCAGTCAACGGAAGAACTGTTTAGCGGTGACGCCAACGTTAACGAAGCAACCTCCTTACATACATCCTTATATTGCGTTAGTAAACGCAAGAGAGCGCTCTGATAGGTCGTGTTTAGGTTCACACTCACGCCACCAACCAATTGCTCGCCCTTTTCTTTGGTCAGCGTACCAATGGAAAGCAGTTTGTCGGTTTGTAAAACGCGTTAATCATAAAGATTGCTTTCACCAGAAATTCTACTACGAAAAAACAACATAGCAATTTTTTATATGTATATTTCCAAAACGAATGATGACTAGCACGTTCAATTTGTCATAAATGATAATATGTAATATTTTTTTTTATGTCGAATTAAGTAACGAGAACATAATTGGGCAAATGCATACTTTTCCGTTGCATAAGCATACTGGAAATATGCGTAATAAATAACAATTTACTACTTTACTATCTGATACATTATATATTTTCTAATAATATATAACATATTAACACGAACATTTCTTTATCATAACTGTAACGGAAGTCAAATAATAAAAAATGAATAAAAATTATACAGGAAAAGGATTGATTTTAGGATCTATATATAATGTATTAATTAGATATTTTTTATATTTCTCAGTGGATACTGTTGGGTATTAAACCCTTTTCTAATAATGATAATAACGTGAACAATCATAAGGAATAGAAATATGATTTATGGTAATACAAATTGTTATCAATTTGTTTTATATTTTATACTATACAGTTTACATAGTTCGGTGTTCTAAAAGTTCAAGTACTAAGAAAATACGATTGGAAAAGAAAATTAAATATAATCAATTGTTTATTTAAACTTCTCATTACTTTAGAATAGTGTAAATATTCGTTAGTATAAATACGTATGTATTTATATATGTATGCATATAGGCATATGTGTATGTAACATTTAAAGTTTCAAAACTGCTACCAGAGGGCAGTAGAATAGAAATTTTTAAAATGTCTGTGGCAACCGTAGACGTTAGTGTTACGTGTACGTAAATATTATAGAAAACAAGTAATTTCTGTTCATAGTGGTTATTCATAAGAAATAAATGTTCTTCGTGGATAAGGAAAAGTTTGTTTGATGTATCTTCTTCCAAAAGAACGTGTCGAAAGATCTGTGATAATATTGTTTGCAACTAATTCTATCAAATAATACTATGATATTCTATTACACTTTTACGAAGTAATATTTAATTTATGCGTGAAGATTTTAATACTGTTATCGAGAATAAACATAAGAAATGTCATTCAATAAAAACCTAAACATGTGCGATCTTATAAATTTAAACAGTCCTGATAGAAACGGCTATATGAGTTGCAGACTTGCATCACCTTTAATACCAGTTCCTACAGATACGAAAGACGGTAATTGTAATAGCCGTATCAATAATGCAAGTTCTCTAATGACTGGCAAACGTGATAGTTTAGAGAATAATCCTTTTGATATGATGCTGCATAAAACTACGGAATACATCCAAAAAAAAGATGACCCATTCGAGGTAGTTTTGAAAAAGGCACTTAAACCAAAACATAAAAAATGTCCTTCATCCAGGACATGTTCTGTTGACTTTACCGATGACTATCATCTAAAACAAAAGAAGAGTTCTCAGAAATTAAAAATGAACAAGACATTGGATGAAGTTTTAATTAACGAAGATTTAAATCAAAACAATGTAATTGCCAACAAAATGTGTAACAGAGATACAACATTTGAATTGAACAAATTTGATATTCCAGGTGATGATTTAAAATCCATAGATACTCCTCTTAATTTATCATTATCAAAAAATAAAGATGTTGTATCTACTATAGAAATTTTAAGTGAATCAATAATGAATGATACATTATTTGAAGAGAAATCTTTTACATGTAGTGATCAGAATAAAATTTCAATACATTTAATGAAAGATATAAATAATATGGACTATATACCATCACCCACTGCATTATTGAAAGCATCAAGACTTCAACGTTCTCATTCAGAAGGAGAGAATATATTGCTAAAAAAGCCACAATATTTACATCGGAAATCAGTGACAGAAAATGTACAAACTGAACATGAACATAGAGATGGCATAGCATCTCCACTTGATATTTTAAATGAAGGATTTTTGAAAAGCAGTATCATTGGAAGTTCTATATTTTCAAGTATTTCTTCTATAGCTACATTAAATTCTACTTCATCCACATTTAATACATCATTAGTGTTATCAAATGGTACCCTGAATAGAACATTTTTAGAAAGCTGTTCATCTGAAAAGTTTAATGATACAAAAGTACATGTAAACCAGAGCTCTACAAAAGGAATCAATTCTATATTACCAACTTCAAAAGATTTAATAAAACCAGCAGCAAATAATGTAAAACAAACAAGGGCTTCTATATCTGATTTAACAGACAGGCTCAATAAACTTAAAATAAAAGCTTCAGAAGTTCATGTTCCTGAAAATACTACAAATAAAGACAATAAAACTACTTGTAGCTTTTCTAATGATATTAAAGAAGGCGTGAATGTGATAGAAAAAAAAGAGGAATGTGATACAAATAACAAGTTAATTGATGTCGATTTATTTTCACCAGAATCAAATTACAGTATGGACCAGTGTAAGAGTTCTATTTCAGACACATCGTCGGATTCAGTATTTCTTGTAAGTTTTTATCACTGCTTGTCAAAGATGAAATAACTAATATTCATTTTAAATTCACAGGATGAGAACAAACTTAATCAATCAATATTTCATGAAGCAAAACATCTTGCTAAAATTTTTGAAGAGATGGCTTTAAAAACGAGTTCAGGATGTAAGTTTATATTATTGTAGTTAATAAGGGATTAAAATAATAATTCAAGAATCTATAATATATATTTCTAATTTTTAGCAAGTGTTGATGACTTGATTACCAACAATCCATTATGGACATCTGAGTTACTTCCAGCATTTGATGATGAGGTTGATAATTTAATTGAATTGCCTACATCTCCTAATGCAAATAATGTAAATTCGAATGATGGAAAAGTTACCCATTGTAAAGATACTGTTTTACATGAGAATGCAAATCAAAATCCTATTGTTGATAAAGCAACAGAAAATATGAAAGAATTAGAGAAGGAACTGATTGAACCAATGCCTACTGAAAATCGTGTCACAGCAGCAACACTTTTATTGGATCTTAAAAAACTCATTAAAACGGAAAATAACACAGAGGCAAATCAATTGCTGGAGAATTTGGAGAAAGTTTTGTGTATTAATTGGGAAAATAACACTGAGTTATTAACTAGTTACCTTAATCTAACTAATAATTTAGCAAAAAGTCCACATAAATCGTATAACAAGTTAGAAATAAAAAATGTAGCAGAAATTAATATGGAATGTAGTCAAGAAAATAATGTTACTGATGATTTGTCAGAAAATATTCAAGAATCAGCATTTAGTAAAAATTTAAATGGTAACGATTCAAACATTGATAAATCCTCTGCTAATAGTAAAAAATGTTTAAAAGAATTGAATAGTGAATTAAAAGAGTCAAACGATGAATTAACTATTAATAACGAAAAAACAACTAACGAAAATAAAGAAAAAGATCCTGATGTCCAAAATACGAATCTTGAAAGTACTTCATGCATACAGGAAAACAATAGTACTTTAAATGAGAACGTGGTAATGGAACTTCTTACAAATATAGGAAAATTACTAACTGGACAACCGCAAAAACATTCTACAGTTAATTTTCTTAAAAATTTTGGAGAGGTTCTACATTTGGTTTCTAGCAACAGTAATATAAATATGGGTAATAATGACATAGAAATTGAGCAAATATCGAAACCGTCTAAATTTAAGTATGAAAATAAAACACATTCTTCAGTGTTATCAAAATCTGCCAACAGATTGAGTTTAGATTTGGAATCGAAGGTAAACATTTTATTATAAGGGAACAGTTACAAATATAACTTAACTAAATCGTGTATTAAATTTCATAGAAACAGTCAACCAATAAACCTGAAGTAAGAAGGAGTATCTCGGTATCTCAAACGCCACCAACTAAGACTATACCAAGTCCGTTATTGTTCAAAAGAAGAAGTACAAACCAATTAAAAGAAGTTACAAAACGATTTCCCAGTGATCCTGGTTTTATTGGTCCAATATCGAAACAAAAAGTTAGTAGAAATGATGGTAAAAATAATTCGTTACAAGGTAATATGAATAAATTAAAGTGTTGAAGATAACTAATTTATTACATGGAACTAACTACAAGTATTCACGTTTACTTTTAGATAGAGAAATAAAATCAGTTACGACTACGAATTTTGACAAAGAAAAGCCTACGGTAGTTGGAGCAGTTAAAAATAAATTTAAAAATAAAGTTAGTAAGGACGTTATAAACAAAAGAGGGCCAATGAAAGCTGTTGTTCCTATTGGAAACATGCAAAAAAGAGGTATACGAAGATTTGTTCAAAAGAATGGTATTTGTTTTCTTAAGACGTTTTTTATTCTTTATTTTATAGATACTATTAACAAAATAAATACGTCCGTTGACACCATAACGCCACCTAAGACTCATAAGATAATCAGTAGTACACCTAATTCTACGATTCATCAGAGTTCCGTAAAAAAACATGCGCAGTCTTTAAACCCCATAGCTTCATCAACACCTGATGCAGAAAACTCAAAAACAAGGAAAATACCGCCACAAATATGTAACAACGTAAATAAACGTAATTTTACACATGATATTTCGCCTGTAACTACGCGTGTGAATGCTAACAACAGCAATGGTACCAACTGTAGTCCAAAAAGGTAGGTGTAATTTATTTACACTTAGATTTTTGTTTAAGAGTTATAATGATGATTTATTTATTGAAGGTATGGCAAGATACCCTCACCAAGAAGGACAACTCCCAAGCGATGTTCAGTCGATTCTAGTATTCCAAGATCTCAAACTCCTCCTATTAATAAGAAATTAAATTCATCATTCGACGTTACTAATGATGAGCGATTGACAGAATCACTGCAAGGTTCATTGTGTAAAGTTTCAAGATCGCTAAAGAATTCGCCAAATTCTTTAAAAAGGAATGGCAATAATACGCAAAAAAGTCCTCTGAGGGTCAATAATAAAGTCGCACACAAAGCGAAACCAATAAATTTGGTATATGCTATATCCTATTATGATAAAACAGTTCAAAGAAATATGCATAATTAACGATTTATTCTCAACAGATCTTAAAACTTCAGCGGCACAGTATCGGTAATATAACAGAAAAAGAAAATACCTATAGCTAATTTATAAAATATATGGTTTTACTATCAAAGACGAGTATATAATTAAATATTTGGCGTGAGTATTATTTTTACATTTGTAACTTTTGTACCTAGATATTATACAATAAAATATTTCTTTTGATTATAAAGTGACTATTGCCATTATTTATACTAAGGTACTACGAAGAGAATTTTATTCTTTCTTTTGTATTATCCTGTAGCATAAATATACAAATGTTATTAATTTACGAGACCTCTGATTGCACGTATATGTTTCCTGATTAACACGTTAAGAATTTTGTCTAATACTCTTGAAAAATATAAACCTGCGTATATTGAAAGGAGAGCATTGTTAAGACAATCAATTTGAAACGAAAGATATTTAAACAAACCACGTGCCGCAAGTAACTTAAGATTTGCTTACGATCTGTTGCGTCAGATCCGTCTATCTGAAAACAGGCTCAAAAGGGAGCTACTCGGCCGGGAACGAGGACACCAGCGCTCGAGAATGGCCGATATGTCACGGTCGTTTCTGAAAACACAAAAACAGTGGCGTATCACGCGTAAATCATTGACAAATCTTCTACGTGCTTTTCCTTTTCATTTTCATGAGCAAACAAAATATATTTTATTTCGTTACCGGCGATAAATCACATTGCCATGAAACTTTTTAATTCCACGATACAACGAGGAGCATTTCAAATTCATAAAACACGCCGGATTTTAAACAGAGAAAATATAACGAATCTTTCGATAGAAACGAGGAATCAATACTTCGGCGAATGACATTTCCTCGCGTTTAATTTAAGCAAATGTTAAAACGCTCCGTAAAGAAAATTCTACGAGAACGATGCTCGAAAATCAAAGTAAAACCGTAGGAAGGGAAAAACGATAAAGTCCGGTGAAAGCGACGCGCAGAAGCCGGCTCCTTGCAGGGGTGCTGGCAAAGGTATCGCCGCGCCTGCACGGACCCGTCCCCGCAAAAAGTGCGCTCCGCGTGCTCCGTACTCCAGCGGCGGTCCGTCCACACTCGCGTGTAGCCGCACCCGGCTTGGCGCTCTCCGGTTTTCACGAAATAATTCGCAGCGACGGCCGCGAGGAAGGCTGCTCGTCGGTGTAAACGATTCTTTGTGAATAGCCGAAGGTGACAGTATCAGTGAGGTGAAGTGCGCCACTATTTGCACGGGGTTCGATCTTTTTGGGCGTTCTGTAGGAAGGAGAGCTGGCGCGGCGCGCACGAGAGGCCGCCTCTAGAAAAAGAGCGCGTCTCGCGCGTTGCGCTACATTGGAGTACGCGATGCTCGGGAAAGCGTAGATACCAGCAACGTAACGATATTCGAAAGGGAATTCTCTTCATGTTGCAAACGATAATGACCGTATAAAGGTGCGTCAAAGTTTTACAAGTCGCGGGTCACCGAGAAATTTTGGCCGGTCGAACCGGGAACAAGAAAGAGAAAGAAGGAGGGGTAGGAGGGAGAAAGAGAGAGGGAGAGAGAGAGAGAGAGAGAGGAGGCTGGCGCGCGGCGAGGCCACCTCGGTAAAAGACCGCGTCTTACGGGTACGGTGGTGTGCTGCGGTGCCTATTGTGCGATACAATCGTTGAAGCTTATCGACATTCGTGGAATCATTGTATATATCTGCGCAACCTATGGCAAAACGATAGATCGACAAAGGATTTATCGAGCAGGTCTGTGCACAGTGTCAACGCGTTACCCGCGGACCTATACGGGAAAACGCAACCGGCGGCGATATATCCCGCGTGGTACGTATACGCACGCAGACATACACGCGCAAGCACAACACGTAAGTGTGGCATGCACATTCGCAAAGGATTGTGGACTCGTGGAATCGTCGTTTGGTCGCGTGTATCGAAGTGGCTTGTCGCGAAGCGCGCTTAACAGAGAGATCCAACACCGTGGAAAACGTGTCTGTCGAACGCACCGCAAGAGAGAGAGAGAAAGAGAGAGACAGACAGAGAGAGCGTGAGGGAGAGCGAGAGATCGGTGCAGGAGGAGAGGTATCCGTCGTTCGACGATTGGCGCGTGGCGTAGACATTCGACGGTCACTTGGCACGTATGTAGTGCAATTATTCCCCGGTTATCCCGTTTCGTCCCCGTGAAGCAGGCATTATTTATGGGTGCATGGATCGGTGGATTTTCACGAGCGAAACAAAAGACGTGGAACGGATCCAGTACACCACCAGTACGATCACGGTTCCCTTTGTTCGGCACAGCGATACCTCGATAACGATTTGTTCGAATTTTAAATCGTGTCTCGCGATTACCGGAAGGAAGTTACGTCGTACGCATCTAGCAAAGTATACCGACATCGAAAGTGCGTGCAAAGGGTGTGAAATGCGTCGCGCTGCAGTTCGATGTTCGATCCAGCAGCGGCGGACGACCTGACTTTGTCAGATTGCCTCTCGACGTCGTCGCCGCTGCCGCCGCCGCTGCCGCCGCCGCCGCCGCCGTCGTCATCGTTGTGCACCTCTCGGCTTCAGTCCAACAATGGATCAGCGCAGCTGCGGTACGCGATTCGAAATCCTCTCCCGGTAGCGGAACAAACGGATAGAAAGTGATATCGTATACTATTCGCTTGCAATTCGCGAAACGAATCGAATCGTTTTGCGTTTGGTGATTAACGTTAAAAACATCGAACAGACATTTCGCGCGTTCTACATGCGCCATAGATTTTGCACATTATTGACTTCGTCGATCCGTGCAATCGATAATATTGCATCACGTTAACGAGTTTCTCCGGTTGTGTTGCCGCTTCGTCGTCAACAGGCGAATACGCGTTCATTGAATTAAGAACGAAACGAATCGTACGCGCATACAGATATGCACACCGAGGCGTATACGTTTTATTATGAGACGTCGCATGAATTTGTTTATGTATAAGCGCGATTCTGCGCTTGATACGCGAAACGGTCCTCGGGTGTAGCGTCCTGCCGCAAGAATGATCGACCTTTTATTCTCTGCACCACTTTAAATGCAACCGGAACGCGATTTCGATATTTCAGTGATCACATGATAAATTAAAGCAAGTACTCTTCTTTTTTTTTTTATTTTTCCTTTTCATAGTCTTCTTTCAAAGAAGATAACGCTAAGGATAAATCTTCGTTGAAATTGAAATTTGAACGAAGCGCAACAAAGTGATACAACCCGAAGCGGATACGCGCAGAAAAATATAAAAATTTGTCGGTCGTTATGACATCGCGCGCGAATAATACGAACACCACGAAAGCGCGTAGAAAGCACTGTCAGATCAATTTTCACGTAACCGTTGAAAATAATACAAAGAAATACCGGCAAATATCGGATTGCAGCGTGAAACGATCTATCAGTGTATAACAATGCAGCAACACCGGGTAGAAACACAAATACTCCACGAGGAGCAGATCCTGGAGGCTATAGATCAGTTGCGTCGCCGAAAAGCGCGACCCGACGCCGACCGTATCTGCAATTATTTATTACGGAAA
Source organism: Agapostemon virescens (assembly GCA_028453745.1). NCBI lineage: Eukaryota > Metazoa > Arthropoda > Insecta > Hymenoptera > Halictidae > Agapostemon > Agapostemon virescens. Next base: position 902,340 of record CM052086.1, read on the forward strand.
TTCTCCGTGGACGCACGGGATACGATCGCCGATCTTCATAGATTAATCGAAGCCGAAAAGGTGATTCAGGTGGACTACAAAGGGAACACCAGTTATCGAAACGCTTCGAAATGGTCGCGGTTGCAACTTTACAAAAATCGACCGGAGGGTTTCGTGAAGGAGAAATTGAACTCCGGGATGGTGGCTGGCGCCGTAGCCGAACTCGTTGTAGAAGAGCCGGATTATCTCGATCAGGGTGTACCGGCGTATAGGTTGGTCGAACAGCTCCTCGATGGTGTCTCGAATCCTACCTCGAGACGTATGGTTGAAGATTTCCTTGGAAAAGAAGTAGCTAGCGGAAATTTGACGCGTCTCTCGAACGGCAATTACTCGCTGGTGGCGACGTCTGACATGACAACTACCGCCGAACCAACGCATCGAGAATCTTTTGCCCTCGAGAATGGGAACGCACGGCGCAAGGAATTACACACGGTTTCATCGACGACCGGTGGTCTGTACGATTTCGACGAGACAGAAAACTTGACGATTACGGATTCTAGGTCAAACACACCGAGATCCTCGCGCCAAGCTAGCCCAAAGCCTGATCCACAAATCAGGAAGGAAGAATGTTTTGAAATAATCGTCGGCAGAAATGAAAATACCGAATCGTCGGTGGAACATGATTCTTTGAAGGAACACGAGTCGTTGGAACCCTCGCAAACGTCTATCGAAGATGGAAAAGAAGAATCGAAAACCACAGACAGTCAGTCACATAACCTCAAAAGAACATCGAAAGCTGAGCGTAAACAGCGCCTACTCGTTCGAACAGATGATCCTATGGACATAGAGATCAAGTTTGAGGATTATCGGAAAGACAATAAAGAAGATACACACTCGCAGAAGGAGAAACGAGACGAGACTGGGCACCTCAGCGAGGAACGGGAAGACGACGATGCAGGAAGAAGTTCTACTAATCCGTCGCCTACACCGTCGAGCGTTAACGTTGGTGGATTTCGCAGTGCCCGCAGAAAGGTATGCCTTATTTAGTGTGATAATTAAAAGTGTAATCGATATCGATCGGTGTATTATATAAATGGATATACGATATTGAAACAAGTGAAAATGTGTTGCAGAGAGCAAAAAAAGTATTTGATCCTTCTGACAATAATCTTGTGAAGCGAAAACGTGGAAGACAGCCTGGTTCTCAAAATAAGTCTACTTTGTCTCAAGAATCTCAGGAGACAGTTAAACCTACTGTCAAAGACGGACCTTGCAGGCAATGTAGTCTTTGTGCCAAAGAAAAGCAAGAAAGCTTGGTTGCTTGTAGAGATTGCACGGTTAGAGGTACTTATCTTGTTATGATACCATTACAATTTTTTAAACATTTATTGCATTGTATTAACTTAGACATTTTTTTTTTATAGCACATCCGAGTTGTATTTATAGTCCAGAAGAAATGCTTCAAAAGGTGGGTAGTAACTGGCAGTGTGAACGCTGTAAAAGTTGTACAATATGTTGTGAAACTTCAGATGCGGTAAGTTAATATTAAGTGCTATAATATTATTTTTCTCTTTATACATATCATGATTTGTTTTATTTCTTCAGGGTCCACTTGCAACATGTTTTACCTGCGATGAAGCTTATCACTATTATTGTCACACTCCACGGATAATAATACCAAAATCAAATTCAAAATGGCAATGTAACGATTGTGTTCAGAAGCAATATAAACCCAGTATAAATCAGAATATTACTCTGGTTACCAGCAGACCTGATACACCATCGAATCCACCTGTTCTACCACCGGTTTTAAGTCCTCAAGTTTCACCTGCCAGAGGGTCATCTGATCAAATGGAGGACGATGGTCCAAGAGATGGAATTGATCCAAATATACCAGATGCTTCAGATTGGACATCTGAGCAAGTATATCAGTATTTTGCAAGACTTTTTCCAAAGGAAGCTGAAGTATTTAGACAGCAGGTAATTTTCTCATTTCTATTTCTTCTTGATTAACTTGTATATTTTAAACAGTTTTATTAATTGTAATTATTTATTTGTGTGTTTAAGGATATCGACGGTCACTCTCTACTGTTGATGAAACGATCTGACGTTTTAAGTGGGCTTGATCTACTTCTAGGTCCAGCATTGAAAATATATAGACATGTATTGAAGCTGCAAGTGAGAAGAGACGATCCAAAACTTTATTGGCTGTAAATACTTTAAAAATTTAAATAGTTAGGATGACATTTCAAAAAGGTTGATGATTTATTATGTACTGTACAGATAAATTCTTTTTACATATAAGGATTGTGAATATTTTTTTGATTCGAGATACTTTTTCATATTGTACATATCACAGTTATCTTGAATTAAAAAAATGATTCTTTATTATAAAAAAATAAGATAAAATAATTAAAAAGTGAACAATGTTGTTTGTTTTCTATCCAACTACTTTTGTATTGGATAGTTTGTATAACTTACCGTTTATACATAAGTCCCTGTATTATAATAGCAGAACGTATTCTTTTTGTTTATTGATTGTGATCAGTATTTCTGAAGGTGCTGATTTCTTGTGTCTGTTACATGTTAACGTTAATCTTTTGTTCCACAATGAAAATTCTAAAAATTGTTCTATTTAAATAAAAACAATTCAAATACGAGGAAAACAATAAATAAATTTTGTACACCTTTGTATTATTTTTTTATTTTTTACAATAGCAAGATAACAAATATTTATTAATAATATACAGTAAACTTGTCAATATCCAATATAAGGAACATGATACTTTGGTTTGAAATATACTTTCTTATACATTAAACATATTAGTATTTACAACATACACTGTATTAGGTAATACACTTAGCTCTGCCTTTAATTAAAAATACTATTTATTATTACTTTCACAATATACGTAACAGTTAAACTTTGGATGTTACTAATTGAATCTTAAAAAAAAGAAATAAAAAAACATAACAGATTAATTTTATCAATACTGAATAGAAAGACTAATTTTTGAAACATTTAACATGACAATTAATTCCCTTAATATTATGTATAATATATTCATCAACTCAACTTTGCTTACAATAACTCATTTCTCAGAATTATTTAGTTAGGTGTTTCACAACAGTAGCATACGTAATTCTGTAATATTGTATTCATAATATATACATTTATATAAATACAGTATTGTATATTCAGAAATTAACTAATACTTAACTCAATGAATAACATAATATACTTGATTATTTTCAGCAAATCTACAGATGTAAAATATTATGATAATATCAAAGGAATTTGAGTTTAAAGTTATAATCATTTTTGGTAGTTGTGTAAATACTTGATTACCTTCATTATTTTAAATCACATTAAATTCTGAGGAATTGCACATTTAATAATTCATAAAATACTAGTATGAAGATCTAGACATTATTACTTTTATCAAGGGTATATATAAGTAATGTCTGCCATTGGTTATATAATTACACATCAATTTACACTTTGGGAGAAAATATTGAGTTTATCCATTTTGGTATAATATGACTAAAGTATGTTATGGAAAAGTCTTAAACTGTATCTCAATGTTTATAATATATGTTATTCAGATATTATGCAATGTACTGTGTCACACTTTGAAATTTCACTGAAGTAAAATAGAGCATAGAATGTTTCAGAACTATTTCAACCGCACATTGTACTATGTTGTTCCATATTTGGAATACTTTACTTTTTTTGCATGAAATATAGAAACAAAAAGAAATTTTCAAGGCAATAACTCATACATATTTACAAACAATACTCTAAATTGTATGTACTATTAATAGTTCATTTTGCTAAAAAATTTCCATTGTACCATAATAATAAATACAAAACAGCAAACAATAAAATAACAGTCTAATCTGTTCGATGTATAAAGTCGAATATGCCTTTCAATATTAAAGTTTGTAATCAACAATAAATTTATAGAACGTTTTTTAAACAAGTAGACAAAATGAATAAGCTTTCTGTAGATATGAAAAGATATACATTGAAATATTTTACTATATGTACATTAAAGTTAGAATACTCTTCTCTAACATTAATAAATTATACTTAGAAAAATAATATGCAGTTATAAATACATAAGCTTTTCATTTTTATTAAATGGTTAACAAAGTACATAATTTGCAGTCTTGCATCTGTGCATTTTCTTTATCATTCGATGATGGTTTTTGTCACTATTTTCATAGGGAAAAGAAGTTAATAGTAAGAATCGTTATTTGCTTTTATAAAAAACAGTATTAATTTGTATAAAATAATTCCAGTATATATATACATATATATTTATATATATGTTATCGTAAGTTTCTTCCAGAAAATATTTTGTATCCTATTTTATAATTTATTTTGATTTTTTTCTTGTATATTTCAAAACTTCAATTAACTCTTTAAGGCTCTTTAAGTACACATTTTAAAAGCTTACCTTTAAACTATAAACAAAGTTATTTTGAAACAGAAAGCATAATTACTTTTTTAATAACTTGTAATATTTGTAAAGCACTACTATACATAATGTAAACATAGTTTATTCAAAATTGTATTGATATATTTTAATTTAAATAGTTCTGAAAACTATTTAAAAGTTAGCATGTTAGAACAATTAGCTAAATTTTAATTCAGGTACATCAACAATCTCTGAGTATTTAGGAGGAGGTTGTTTATGCATTGGTGTCTCTGATAAGTATAGTGTCACAGCAGGAGAAATGTCAGACTTTTCAATAAGCATCTCTTTATAAGAATCTTTGGGTTTTTCTGAATATAAACACAGCCAAAGTGTAAACAAAGCTGTAGCTGCAGTAGCAGAAGCCAAAAACCACTGTGGTAGACCAATATGTTGCGAAACACACTGAAGCCAATCAGATCCAGGAATTGAAGCTGACTGCTCATTTTCACCGGAGTAGTCTGATGGTACACCATAATCTATAGTCTACATTTTTATTAAATTGAACAATTTAAATTATTTAACATCATACAATTGGTATAATGAAAATCTTATTTTGTAAGACTACAAAAAGTAGCAATATAAACTAATAACATTATACTATAGTGTTTAATAATAGATACTCTATTTATAAAAGATCAAAATGAAATGTCCAACTTTGAGCAGTGACATTAAACAACTACATATTAAAATGCTTTATAACATTTACATTCTAAAATTGAACATTTCATATGCAACAACCTAACAATAAGACTAACAGTTCTCATGTTTGTTTATGCACCCAGATTTTGTAGTTTTGTGCATACAAAAGTTTCTTTCAATAGCTCAATGTAAAACTTACCCCAGCATCCAAAGGAACAGTTTTAATATATGTTTGTGGCAATCTAAACCCATTTAAATCCCACCATCCTGGGAAAAGTTCCTTGCGTAGACCAGGATCACTTAGAATATCATTTTCAGGCATGTCAGGCAACATTACAAGTGTATTAGAATCTGCACCTTCATCTACATAGATCACATCAGTAAAAATTGTTAACAGATCTGAAACACGTTGTCTGCCCATAAAATCACAGCCAATGATGCAGGCATATCGACCTTGTGGCAATGAATATGCTTCTGCACATGCTATAAAAAAAAATTAATATTAATATTTCTTGGACACATTAAAGTTAACCAGAATTATCAATAACAATTTAACAAAAAAAATGTTTATATTCTTTTTTTTTCAGGATATTTCTGGTATACAAGAAAACTGGGATTACTTTTGAATACAGTACACTAAAGAAAACTTTAGGTACATCTGTATAAAATATTGAAATAATAAATAATATGTACATATATGTTTTTTAGACAAAAACTGACTAAGCAGTTATGACTATCGTACTTATAGAAAATATAACTACGAAGAGTTAAGAATATCAATATACTGCTTTCAACTTATTATAAGTTATATATTGTACAATACTACAGTAGATAATCTAATAACTATTGTACAATAGAAATTGATCTCAAAGCAATTCTTTAAGGACTTTAACAATAATATATGTTTACATACAGGCTTCACAGGCATCTCTGGTACCATTTAAATTGTTCTGTTCAAATCCATAGTGTAAGTCAACCAGATTATAGAACCTACATCCCCGTTGACAACATGATTTAACATATTTACTCTGAAATTAAAATATCACATTCCTGTTATCACTTATGCGCAATATATATGATGTCAGAATAAAACTGATATACAATAAAGAAACGTACATTTGTAAAAAGCAGTGGTGCTTTCTCACACAAATTAATGCACGGATCCTCTCGATTTATAGTATTGGACAATGTATCGCTTCGTACGACATTTATAAGAAATAACAGCAATAATGCAATAATTGCCTTTCTTTCTTTCATTTCAGAAAGTTACTTTCTTTAAAAATAGTATTCGATGTCTCGGCTAAAATAATTCGTTAAACGAAGAAACTTCACTTGTGAGAGGTTGATAGCTCGCCGAATAATCGAGTAAATATCGATTTAATTATGGTGGGAACGCATCGCATTGGTCGAACGGTTTGTTGCCTATTAGAACAGACCAATAGCTTTTTTGAATTTCCAACATATATCGTCTGTTAAATTTTATATTTTATATTACATTAAACATGAAAAAGGCTATAGAGTAAGACATTATCTCGTGTTTAAAGTCTTAATCCATTCCTTACAGTTGTTGTAATGGTTGTACGGTTGCTTGGCTGTCCGGAAAGTTCGTGCCGATTTTCGGTAGGTGGCACAGACAGGTCTGAATATATTAGAATTACGGAAAACAAATGACATGCGTACATATTCTAACAGACGGTACTTCAGACATATGTGGAAAAAATGTTGGTTACAGTACGCTAATTTTTGTCAGTTTTATACGCCTTTGAATATGGATGCAAACAAAGTGCATTATAGGCATTTAATGCTTTTCTTTTACCGGAAAGGCAAAACTGCCATACAAACCACAAACAAGATATGCGCTGTTTATGGCGAAAATGTTGTAGCTGAAAGAACTGTGCGGAAATGGTTTGCTAGGTTTAAAGGTGGTCATTTCAGTCTTGAAGATCAAGAACGCCTGGGTAGGCCTTCCACCACAGATGAAGATCAGATTAAAACAATGATCGAGAATAATCCACACCACACGACGCGTAAATTAGGAGAAATGTTAAACATATCAAAATCGACTATCCACGAGCATTTTGTAAAGCTTGGCTATGTAAACCGGCTCGATGTATGGGTTCCGCACGATTTAACAGAGGAAAATCTGATAGATCGCATTTCCATTTGCGACTCTCTCTATAAACGAAACGAGGAGACACCGTTTTTGAAGCAACTAGTGACAGGAGACCAACAATGGATAATTTACAACAATGTTCAGCGAAAACGGTCTTTGGGAAAGCGAAATGAACCATCATTAGCTACTCCAAAAGCCAGTCATCATCCAAAGAAAGTCATGTGCAGTGTCTGGTGGGATTGGAAAGGGATCCTTTATTATGACCTTTTGGCAAACAATGAAACCATAAATTCTGAAAAATATTGTTCCCAATTAGAGGAATTAAGGATAGCAATTGAGCAAAAACGTCCAGAAATGGCAAATCAGAAGGGGGGTATCATGTTTCACCAGGACAATGCACGGCCTCATGTATCCTTAACAACACGACAAAAGTTGTTGGAGCTTGGTTGGGATGTTCTACCCCATCCACCATATTCACCAGACCTTGCACCCTCAGATTTCCACCTATTCCAGTCTTTGCAAAATTCACTTAATGGAAAAAATTTCAACTCTTTGGTTGATGTAAAAAATCACATAGAAAAGTTTTTTGCTGAAAAACCTGAGAAGTTCTGGAAGGATGGAATTTTCAAGTTGCCTGAAAGATGGAAAAAGGTTGTGGAACAAAATGGCGCTTATGTAATTTAATAAATATATACCAAAACTTAAATGCATTGCTTTTCAATCTTCTGTCAAAATCGACACAAACTTTCCGGACAACCCACTAATTAAATAAATAGTTGATTCATAGATGTAAAACTTACTTCATAAAGTAAAACTATAAATTTCAAAAGGAAGTTGATATTTTATCAATTTATAATTTTTTGTCGTTTGAGTTATACAATTTGAATTTTGCGCCATTCATAATCGTATCCGAGCGAGCCATCTATATATAATATGACGAATTGTACATTAACATTGGTTTGAAAAATAGAGATACAAAATAAATATACCGTTATTGGTCGACTATAATTTTAAATAATTCAAAAAATGAATTTAAATCGCAATTTTTATACCTTCAATTTCCTCTTTTATTATTATTGTATAAATTTTTTCTTACCTGTTATCGAACAGTATACATTCAACATTAGTTTAAATAAAAATTGTTACACAATGTTAACCAATCTAAAAAGAAATGTCATCAGAGAAAATAATTTCACAATATTATGAGTATTTTACGTAGCTTCTGATAAGCCTTTTCAGAAACACGTGTCATCATACATACACACATGTATATACTATGTAAGATCAGGTTATATATAAATTTGTAGTGTCGTGTGTCGAACTACCACTTGAAGACTAATTGTTGGTAACGGGAACTATTCCTAAGAATTCGAGATTTTTCTAATTTTTATACTATTAACTAACTACAATTAAGTAAGTTTATTTCTTAAGTAAGTTTGTTTAAATTTCTAGATAAAATAAGTAAATGCAAATAATAATTTATATTCTATGTGACACCTGGAAAAAATAACTCGCTTTCTAGTCACCTCGAATTTTCTTAAATTCCTGATCACATTATGTAGATTATCTTGTTTTAATATTAACTACACTGAAAGAAGATTAATCATTTTATTTTAATTATTTAAAAATAAACTTGTATTGATAAAAATGATGATCATAACATTATATCATTTTTAATAGAATGTCAGAGTTAGAAGGTTTTGCAACAACAGCTCTTCATTGTGGACAAGATCCATTGCAATGGAATCATTGTCCATTAGTACCTCCTCTTGTAATGTCTACAACCTTTCGTCAGGATGGACCCGCACAGCATAGAGTAAGTTTTCTGATATAGAAATCAAATGTCATAATATTCATTTTACGATATTCTGATATAATTATATGATATAACAATATTAAATTTTAAAACATATTTTTATTATTCATGATGATTGTGTAATATTCTAGGGTTACGACTATAGCAGAAGTGGAAACCCCACAAGGGATGTTTTAGAAACTTGTTTAGCTGCTTTAGATAAGGGACAGTATGGATTTGCATTTGCATCTGGTCTAGGTGCTACATCAGTATTATGTTCATTGTTAAAATCAGGAGACCACCTTTTATCTGGAGATGATATTTATGGTGGAACCAATCGTTACTTCCAAAAATGTTTAACTACACATAATATTGAACTATCATTTGTAGATACAACCAATATAAATGAGATTATAACTGCTGTTAAACCAAATACAAAGGTATTTAAAATTTTCAATCTTAATTTTCATTTTTAATCTCATTCATTCAAATCATTTTAATATGTATGTATCTGTGTTATTGTTTAGATGCTTTGGATAGAATCACCTACAAATCCCTTGCTTAGAGTTGTTGATATCAAGGCTGTATGTGAAATAGTGAAAACCAAATATCCTGAGATTATCATAGTAGTAGACAATACTTTTCTAACATGCTACTTCCAGGTGAGTAATGCTTTCATTTGCTGTTGTGATTTCTTTATGTACATTGTACTATATGTATTCTTATTGTAGAGACCTTTAGAACTGGGTGCAGATATTGTAATGTATTCTGTAACAAAATACATAAATGGACATGCAGATGTTGTTATGGGTGCAGCAATAACTAGAAGAGCTGATATTGCAGAAAGACTTAAATTTTTACAAAATGGTAATTTTACATTATTCGATTTATACATTGTACTGTTGCCTTTATTCAAAACTAATGTTTATTGTTGAAATGTTATATTAGCTATAGGTGCTGTGCCATCACCCTTTGATTGTTATATGGTTAATCGCAGTTTAAAAACATTAGAACTCAGAATGCAACAACATATGAAGAATGGATTAGCAGTTGCAAAATTTTTGGAATCACATCCTTGTGTAAAGAAAGTAATTCACCCATGTATGTATTTACTTTTCTATTTCCAAAAAAATCGTATATTTTCATCACAAAAAAAGATATTATTGGCATTAAAGACTAATGGAATGCCTAATAGAATATTCTGACAAAGTTTGGCACTTTAAATTTAGGACACCCTATATAATACATAATAGCATAATTTAATTTTAGATCTTCCATCACATCCACAATATGAGCTTAGTCTTAAACAAACGACTGGTCACAGTGGAATGGTTTCATTCTATCTCAAAGGAGACTCTAAGAAATTTTTACAGTCGTTGAAAATATTTACATTAGCAGAGTCTCTTGGTGGTTTTGAATCTCTTGCCGAATTACCGTAAGTAGATAGTAATTACATCTTATATATAGTTATATTTATATAATTTATATATTATATTTTTCGGATAGATCCGCCATGACGCATGCCTCAATTTCTGAAGAAGAGAGAGCGAAATTAGGTATTACCGATCAATTAATTCGTTTATCTGTAGGCCTTGAAACGGAATGTGACCTTTTAGCTGATCTTGATCAAGCTCTTAAAGCTTGTCAGTAAATTTATCAAAGTAATATGACTTGTGGGGGCGATTGTACAAGTTCTTACCATACAAAGTTAAATTTAGCGTTATCACTTTTTACTACAATAAATTTATCATTATCCAAATGTTAACATTCCGAAAAAATTATATTTATAATATATAAGATAAAAATGTACTTTCATACAATTTGTGGTATTTATAAAAAATTGCATGTTCCTATATATAAAATACGGAATGAATTGTGAACAATAATATACTAAAATGTTCAACTAAATTTTATAAACTCGCTTCATAGCATTAATGTCAAACAAACAATTTGATATTTTAATATTTATCAGTAACATTAAACGAAATGTGGCTTATTAGAAATTCAATTTTCTTCTGTACATTATGAAAGAGATTTGACCAGATACATAAATGTTCATAAATTAAAAATGAAAATCCTACATTATGCAATACTTAAATTTTTATCTTTACATAGTATTCGATGTTTAACGTAATTTTTTATAAACTTGTTAATTTGTACCGTCGTGTGTCTTCTATTAAAGCTTTTAATATTATTGAATGTATTTAAAATGTGAAACATACTTTTGCTTTCATACTCTCACAACAAATAAAATACTGTATCATCAAGATTATTATGTACTAGTTGTTTAATTCTTTGTGTGAAATAATGTGCTTAGTAGAAAGACATATTTTAATCAAATATAAATTTTTGTTAATTTTAAATTTGTATTAATAAAAAATTAACTCTTAACTGTGTCGTAATTTTCCTTTGTTTAATCCATCGTATTTTTGTGCTCGACTATATAGTAATACTCCTGCTATTACCAAACATGTTCCCAAAGCCGATAATCCAGTTACCGGATTGTTAAATAATAAAACAGAAACCCAAATTAAAGAAGCTCTTTTTGCTGTATTGGTCACACTGCAAAAAGCAATATATGTAATTTGTTCTTATTATGTTTAGATATTTACTAGTATACTTAATATAAAATTAGACAACATACCTGTGTGTTACTGGACTAACATAATCCATTAATGCATATGCAATGATACTTTGAAAATGAAAGAATATTCCATTAAGAAGATAGGCTGTGAATAATTTAAAACTTAAGGAATGCTCAAGTGTTGGTAAGTCTACCAATAAAATTGACACTGGTACTTGCACCACAATTGATGCTAAACTGGTATAAAATTGTAACTCTGCAGGACTGCAATTTGAAATAGTCAATTAAATTTATGTAGAAACTATTATAGTGTCAGATGTGAATAATAAATATAATACTCATGTGTACCTAAAATTGTTGCCACTGATTAACATTTTGGAGTAAACATTTTGCAAACATTCTGTTACATTTGTGGCCATAACAGCAATAAATCCTCTGACATCAAAACTGATTTCATTCACTGAACACAGAGCTAGACCACCCATTACAGGAATTAAAGATAAATTTACATATAACCCTGTATGTTCTCCTACAAATAATATCAAAATCATTAATAACTTATAATTAAGTGTTTTTTAAACTACAAAGTTTTTACAATAGCATAACAAAACACAACATTAAGATAATAAATTTTTCCAATGATCCTTACCTAATAAATATCTGCTAATAAGGACGGTAAAAATTGGTGCACTACTTTTAATAGTTTCTATGAAACTCACTGCTACATAATTGAGCGATATCAATCCTAGAACTACTGTTACAAATCTTGTACACCCTACCAAGATCATATGTTTATAAAAACCTGCTGGTTTTGTTAATCTGGACTTTGTTCTATACATTCCACATGGAAAATACATTTGTATAAAACCGCATATTGTTGTCATTAACATTTGACAGGCACCTGTGTAATAAATGAAATTTTTCTGTATTCTATTAAGAAACATATGTGTTGAATAAAATGATTAAAATGTAACATTTGTAGTAAATGATTTCTAAAATCAAAATATTGAACATATTAAGTATTGATTCTTTCATTTATTTACCCAAAATTGTAGGGTTGCCTTCCATGTAAGACAATATGTATTTGTTTAAAAATAAAGTACACCCACTGAAAAAGAACCATAATGCTACAAATATCAGAGCTCTCGGATTAAACAAACCACCTTTGGTTTTATTTATATGTACAATTATTTCTTCCAATTTTTTATTGTTTTCTTTCAATTGTATAGTTTGGTTATCATGTATTAATGGTTGCTCAGTATCGTGGGGTGTTAACGTATAATTTATATGAACGGAATGATTTTCCATTACACCATAAACAAAGGGTGCATTACACCTTACTTTCAAATAAAATAATACTACACGTAAATACACGTATACGTGGATGATGACGAATGCTATCTTGCCGGTGAGATCACATCTGTTCGACCGGTTAAGACGATATTGACACTCGTGTAATTTCTCTGAAGATTCACACTAGGTTATGTTCTAGGTATTTAGATTTACAGTAGAAGTTATAACATTGGTATGACAAATAGGATTAATGACCTTGTAATCATTTATTTTTATACTGATATACGGTCTTCTACTTGATTAATCATAGTAGTTTCACTATTATCACATTTTTGCAAGCTTGTTGGAGTTCGGTTATATTATATGTATGTTATGCATACATATATATATGCGTGTTGAATGCTTTCACAAATGTTGTCACATATGCAACTATATGTACACATATACCTTATCTATGCCATTGTTTAAATATTAATCGTTGATGAAAAACATTTATTATTAGTTGTCCATATTGTTATTATTAATATTATAGTTTCCAATTAAAATTTCATTTAAATTCAATACTCAAATATTTATTTTATAATGAGTTACATGCAATTCATAAAAAATTATAATTATATACGTATTTTATGTCTAAACTGCTGTCTAAGAGTTTTGTAGATTCAATAAAAATTTTCATAATATCCTTCATTCAATGTTTGCTACAATTCAATAGACTGGGTGTTTGTAGATACAGTAGTTCGAATTTTGTCAGCCTCACTGTGGTGACATTTCTCAATGAAATCTTTATGCGATAAAAGTGCTACATTTCTTCCACCTATTGCACCCATTTCCATTGCACTGGCTACCCATTCAATAGCATTCACATGGTAAAGGGCATTGTGCAATTTAAATTTTGCATCATGGACATATGTTGAGTATTCAGGATAAGCCTTCCATGAAATTTCCTTTATTTCATCAATCTGAAAAAAATTATTAGAATATTTCTATATTCATTATTTACTTCTGTGTTTGATATTTATAAGTTTCGTACATTTGAAAACATTTCATTCAGAATTCCTGATTTTAAGGATTTATTACTAAAAACTTTCCAAACTTTTTTACTACTCTTCATTGTAGACTCTACAGGACTTAATTTCCCCACAGAATTCACTATTGTCTTATTAGGCTGACAACTAAGAATAATATCTATTTCATTTTCTGAACCAAAATAATGTGGTTTTAAGTCTGCTTTAACAAAGGTAACAAAAGTTGTATGATATTTCTCTGCACCATGAAAGTCATTATTTGGAAATCCTTCAAAAGTAATGGGATACTTTTGATCACTGGTAAGTGGAGTTGCAACAATTACAATATCATATACTGATTTCATTATTATTGCACTATCTGCAATCAAAATTATTATGTAATAAGTAATATACTACAAATATACAATAAATTAATGATATACTACACCTTTATTATGGTAATGTACTTCATATGATTGTTTGCCATCTTGTTCTAGGGCATTAACAATTTTTACAACATACGAAGGTATAATATTGATATTCTTATTTTTATATATTAAATGTTGAGGTACCTAAAATATTAGAATACTATTAGTTAAATGAAAGAAAATATATATATATATATATATATATATATTCATTTTTTACTTATTACCATGAGTAGATATAACTATTCTTAAAAGTAACTTAAAAGTATAACTTCTCAATGAATAAGAAAAACCTTTTTATTTCCTCCTTTTACAGACCACAATTCGTAACCTGATCCAGCTACAGATACACAACCAACAAAACTATGAACACTAGTATCTTGTCCAAAATTTACAACAAGTGATGACTTGACAAGTTCCTCTATAACTGCGTTTGAATAACCCAGATCTGATAGATATTTGTGTATTGAGGTTTGTAATAATTGTGGAAAGTCATTATTCATGGCTGACAACAAACCAGTAACATTTTCAAATGATTTTCCAGCATCCTGTATGTTATATATATTTGCAAAATCATCTAATATAGACTGCACATGTCTGTTGAAAGTAAATTAAAATTAACTATTATAACAACATTAATTAGTACATTTTTGAAAATGTGTGTGTTTTTAGTAATTTATACAATACCTATGAAGACTAA
The DNA here is from genome assembly GCA_028453745.1 of Agapostemon virescens. Taxonomy (NCBI): domain Eukaryota; kingdom Metazoa; phylum Arthropoda; class Insecta; order Hymenoptera; family Halictidae; genus Agapostemon; species Agapostemon virescens. Next base: position 917,362 of record CM052086.1, read on the forward strand.
ATGGCTGAATACCATATCTATAAAGCAGTTTACCCAGAGTTATCACTTCCCAATTGCTTGCTCTAAAGACAAATTCATCACCATTCCAAATACCTGCATCACTATCATCAGTTGATGCTCTATGTTCTAAACCTAAGATAAAAACAATTAAAAATTAAAAGATAAAAAAAATTGTATGTAAAATTATATGTAGCATATGTACCAAGCAATTTAACAAAATCTTGCATGTATTTATTTTGAGAGTGTATAATTGAACCACCAGCTTCAAATTCATCCTCATCAATTTGTACTGTAGCTAAGCGTCCACCAATAGTTTTTACTTCATATAAATCAATGTTAAGATTATTTTGAAACAGCTCTGTCAGAAAATGAGAACTTGATGCTCCTGCAATACCTCCGCCAATAATTGCTGAAATAATATTATTATTAATATATTATATTATTGAATTGCTTTGCTTAAATGTATTAAAAAAGAATTGTATAATTATAGGTAAACAATTTTTTCTTACCAATATTAGGTTTACAATTTTCGAAGGAAAGTCCACCTTCCATAAGTAATATAAACGAAATAATAATTCGGAGATCCATAGTTCGCGACTATCTTGTACCAATAATTATCGTAAACTGCTCCACGCGTTCCCCAAAATCCTGGCAAATCTACAGATTTTACTTATCTCGTTATTTAGCATGTATGCTAACTTTTTTTTATGTATGAGATTTAAATAATCTAACCGATATCAGTTGTACACAACAACGTAACGGTACTATCACTAACTACAAATTAATTTTAGCTCTAACGAATCGTAAGAAAAGTCTTTTATATATTACCAAAGAATTCAAATTTCTTACATAGGTTAAATATAAAATGTACATGAATAACGTTCATAAATACATAAAATGTTCGAATTCAGCAGGAAGTACCCTGTCAGATATATTTGATTTCTATTTAGATAGAATAAATCAAAATGAAAAATACACTATAAATATTAGAAATAGAAATTGAAATTCTGTAAGTTTTCTCATATTGTTGCCCATCTATGTAGGTTTGTAATTCTGTGATTTACTGCACGTGTCGCATGTTTCTTTGACGTTAACCTTATATTCATAAAGTGTTATTAAGTTTATTTTTGCATTTTTCACGGATTTACTATGACGAAAAAAGACATAAAACGTAAAAGAAAAGCAGAGTCAAATAAGGAAAATGTAATGGAAACAGAAACTTTGCCAGCAAAAAGAATGTCAGATGAACCAACTACGAAAAAGGTTTTAAAATATTGTTATTTTGTATAAACTAACATATATTTGTAACATATGTAGGCGAGCTCAAGCTCAATTTAAGCGAAACTTATTTGATTACTTAGGTAAAATGGATTAACAAACAACGAGTATTAGTTTTTGCTACTAGAGGAATAGGTTACAGACATCGTCATCTTATGGATGATTTAAAAACTCTCATGCCTCATCATCGACCTGAATCAAAAATGGAACGCACCAAAAATTTACAAGTCGTAAATGAAATATGTGAAATGAAAAATTGTAATAAAACAATATTATTTGAGGGCAGAAGAAAAAGGGATCTCTACTTGTGGTTTTCCAATGTTTCTGATGGACCAAGTGCTAAATTTCTTGTAGAGAATAGTATGTACAATATATTATTCAATAGAATATTATTAATAATCAGTTAAATCTAAAAATTGGTAATATAATAACTATATTATTTATTATAGTCCATACAATGGGAGAATTAAAAATGACTGGAAATTGTTTAAAGGGTTCCCGTCCCTTATTATCATTTGATGAAAGTTTTAACACTAAACCACATTATAGTCTTTTAAAAGAATTATTAATTCAAATATTTGGTGTGCCAAATCATCATCCTAAGAGTCAACCATTTTATGACCATGTGTATACATTTAATGTATTAGACAACAGAATATGGTTTAGAAATTTTCAAATTTTAACTGAAGATGGTGGTTTAGCTGAAATTGGTCCAAGATTTGTATTAAATCCAGTGAAAATATATAGTGGAAGCTTTGGAGGAGAAGCACTTTGGGAAAACCCTACTTATATTTCACCATCAAAGGTATGCAGTAGCAATTATTTATAGATTAATATTATCAGTATATTTACAGTATTCAATTTATTATCATTTTTATTTTACAGTTTCGTCAATCTATGTATAAAAAAGCTGCTGGTAAATATATAAACAAAGTGGAACAAAAGTTGGTTCAAGAGATTAGTAAGGGAAAAGAATCATATTCTCTGAACCCAGTTGATGAGATATTTAAAGGTGACCTATTAGAAAAAGCCTTAGAAATAGAAGAAAAGGAGGCTAATATGATAGAAACCAGTACACCTAACAAAAGTACTAAAACTAAAAGAATGAATGTAAAGAAATATGGTACAAAACAAATAGGGAGGAAAGTAAAGGAATCCAGCTTAAAAAAG
>CM052086.1:919819-944246 GCA_028453745.1 Agapostemon virescens
AAAACAAGTTTTAAGAAGAATACAAATTTAAAAAATAAAACAAGTTTTAAGAAGAATACAAATTTAAAAAATAAAACAAGTTTCAAGAAGAAATCAAATATAAAAAATAAAACAAGTTTTAAAAAGAAAGCAAATTTAAAGAATAGAACAAATTTCAAGAAGAAATAAAAGAAAATGAATGACATATTTGTATTTACAATATTTTGTATTATAATATAGTATTGATAATGTTTTTATAAAGTATGTCATAAACAGTATATCTTTATTTTTTACTTTTATTACAATGCGAAGATTAGATTAAGATAAAGCACATTGGGTTAGGAGCAATTTAAATTGCATATACATAATATTTATAGATTATAAACAGCAGTTTGAGTCATAGAAATTTAGAATAACATATTTCATTGTACAATCTTTATATTGTGATACAGTATACTTTTTTCAAAAAATATAAAAATAGAATAATAGTCCATTCTTTTTCTTATAAAGTTGCACAATAACAATATTTCATTTATATATACACATCATTCTGGTTTTAAGAAAATAATATATTAAAACAACACCTACGTACTATATTATGTTAGTTGTGTATAAATCATAATATCAATCATTTCAAATGTTATTAATTATCCTGGCACGTACTTGTATTTAATTTAAAAAATACATTTGACAAAATAATATATTTTATATGTTTTACTGTACGAATTCATGTATTATGAATTATAATACTATAATTCTATGAACTAAAATCTTACTACTGAGATAATGCATAACTACTTTACACATATAAAAGAAAATTGCATTGTAATATAAACTACATATCAAATCTATTACTATTGTATCATTATAGTACGAATATACATACTGATAAAAATTTTAAAAGGAAAAATATGTCTTTTTTTTCTTTTACTTGGTCAATAGAATTAAGTACTTATTTTCTTAATATTGTATTACAAAAATATATGCAAAATATACATGTAGAAACAAGAAAAAAAATATATGATTAAAATTTGTTCTTTGTACATAGATTTCATATTGTGACGGCAACAGGTAGTGTTTTCATAAGACCTATTAGCTTCTTAAGCATTAGTTAAATGTACAACTAAGCAATATAATAACTATTTTTACTAATGTATAGATTAGAAATGTTTTGTAACAATTAATTATAGAAAAAATTGGATAATTCTGTTGAATACTTTTTTTTTAGAAAAGCCTTTTAAAAAAATATTAAATCATGTAATTGTATTATAATCCAATAAAGTAGTAATCTTATAATACAATTACTTGTAGATATTTAAAAAATAAGTCTTAATTAATTATAAATGTACATAAAATAGAATTCGCTATTATGTATGGCAATGACATATCAAATTCGTGCTTTAAGGCAGTAAGTTTTAAATGCAATCACTAAGTATGCATTATATAGTTATGAAAAAGCAGCTAAGTATATGTTTACTATGGCTTCATGTATAATTTAAAATTGCATAAAAAGGATTATAATTGTAGAAATACTATTAAAAGCTGTTATAAAATTTGTTCAAAAATAGTGTAAAAGCGTCAGAAGAATACTGAGTGTTTAACATTGATATTTATGTATTCATTGGTGTTAATTCTTGAGATTGTTGTCCATTTGCATTATTAGTAGAATCAATCTGCGCTAGCGCTGATTGACGCCATTTTCCATTATCACCATTCAGATTTTTGTCTTCACAAATGCAGAGGAACAGCGTATCTATCACTGTCTATAAAGAAATATAAAATTATAAATATCAAATAGGTATATATAATAAATTTGTATAAAGAATTAATGCACCGTACTTCATAAAGAGAAATAATGCTGTGAGCAATAAAAAAGGAAAAAACGCAAATAACAAAGATGGGCGCAGCATAGAAATGTAATCTGGGATCTTGTTTCATAAATATTAATCCAATACTTCCAGTTGCAGCTGTGACAAAACATTTGCCTAGGAATAGGATAAAATCGCCTACTCCATTTATTACTGCTACTTGTAATGCATTATTAACGAGAGCTGTGAATGCCTAAAATAACAATGAAGTGAAATATATAAAATTTCAATTAATATTATATTCTACGTGAATAAAATATGTGGTGAAAACTATAACATACAATTTTTGCAGCATTACAAAAATGTGTTCCTTCCATAGCAACAACAGTATAAGCATTATGATTCATGTATCGAATAAACGTTTCTAGACAATAGAAACAACAAATGCAACATTTTAAACCACACTGAGCGCATGGAGAAGTTTCTTTACTTTGTTTAAATCTATAAGAAAATTTAAATTATAAATTACACTACAAAAACATATTTTCTAAAAAATAGATTTTATAATAAATATACTTAGTGTGCAGGTATGTCAAAATTAAACGAGGTAATTTGAAAAGGGTTATTAGAAATGAGCCACAAGCTGCAGAGCCTAGATGGTAATAAACTAAATTTCCCATAGCAGAGCATACTGGAAACGTACTAGCATCTTTTCCTCTATAATGACAAATACAAATCGTACACTTGTATACAATTATATCTTGCAGTATACGTGATTTAAATATTATTTTAATATTATTACCTAAAATACCAATGAGCAACAGCTCCTGATATTACCATGTCTTGACAAGAAATAATAAATTCAGAGGTCCATATTAATCCTATGATATACACCCACCACATATACTTCACCCAAGTTGAATCAACATACTCGACCAGAGTAAAAGCTGAAATATTTTGGAAATAGTAATGATTCTCATATTTAAGGAATTTAATACATTACTTTTAAAGGAGCTTAATGAGAAGTCAATTTTCTTTTCTTCAACAATGGCGCTCTTCTCTCCAACTGAGCTAAAATTTAAAGGGTCAAATATGTGGTTTTTATACATTTGCACAGATTTCGTTCCAGGATAATCTGCAATTGATATGTATGTCAGGTACAATATTTTAAAATATAATTAAAAAAATCAAAAAACCTTACTTGCAGTTGCGAGATAAAGGAGCACAGTCACCCAAAATGCGAAAAATAATATTAGGGCACTAAACGTAAGCAGAGGTTGGAAAAATAAACCTGGGAGTTCTGCCAAGCATTTTGCACTTTCTCTGAATAACGCTATCATAAACCCAATACGTTTGCGCAATACACTCAATAGAAGTAAGAGAATGACCTGCAATGCAGAAACATCTGTTATATTTTAGTAAATGATGAAACTAAAATTACTGTACCATATTTTTTTGCGTATTAACAATCACATACAGTTATTATTGTTGCAACAATAGAGAAAACTAAAAATGCTCTTTCATTTCTAACTGATTCCTCAAGTAGTTGATTTTGATCAGTTTTATCTAAAGTTCTTTTAATTTCTATGTATGTCCACCATAATAATACTGTACCAGCTGTAATAATTCAATAAGCAGATTATAAATAAAGCAATGTTTAATAACACTATAATTTAACATAAAATAAAATGTTTATAATAAAATCATGACTCCACATTATTAGTGCAAAATCCAGTTTTCTAATAAGCTCTGTGAATCATATTGTATACAAGGGGAAATGCTTTTATTTTGTTTACTTCACTAACTTGTTAATAGCATATGAATGTTGTAAATTTTATTACTTCAAATAGAATAGTTTCTTGAAAAATTTCGGAGCAGACAATATAATTTCTTCTTACAATTTTTCCTAAATAAGTAGTAAAATTACTTACTATAATATTTTTTACATATTTTATGTAAAGTTCATTATATAATTTATTCAAGTAACTTACCTATGGTTGCAATACTGACCAGGACAATTACAATCCATGTTACAATGGATGCCAATAAATGAAATATTGCAATCATAAAAAGAGATAAAACTGAAACAGATTTGCATATCATTTTTTACTGTATCATATATGGTAAGAAATTGAATTTAAGTTATAAGGTGGTAATACATCATACCAAAAGCCAAAAATGATAAAGCTAATATCTCTCTCCAGGTTTTATACAAATCTCCCAATACCTGTTCTATAACATCCCATGAATTAATTAGACCATACAAATTTGCAACTATAGTTTCTCCTGCTTTCTTAATTATTTTTGGAATGCAACGATTAAGAACAGGTACACTGTTATGTACTGGAAATCCAGGACAAGATCCTGTTTTATTTTCTTCATTTCCATTAGTGCAAGCACTAAAATCATTTCCTGGCTTATCATGACAAAGTTGTGATCCTGTTTCCTCATAAAATTTACATATATCATTCATTGTTGTCATTTCTCTATCTGGACACTTTTTCACACATATTTTTAAAGACTGTGAGACATTGGATATGTCTAAAAAGAACAGGTATCTAAAATAATAATATTAATGAACAACATTGATTAAGTTTATGTACAATGAATAATTCATTATATAATACAAACGGTTTGTCACTAGTATCTTGTCCAGAAAGCTCCATGCTACCAAACTTTGGGTTATTTTTCATACCACAAGTGTTTCCAAAACTGTCATACCCATTTATAAGCCTTAAAGGACTGCCATATACAAGAGCAAAAGCTGCTATTAATATCTATATAAATAGAAAAGCATATTATTAAATCATTTACATATTATTCAACAGATCAAATTGTATAGACAGAATAACAAATAGTGTTTTATTTTATTTTCAACATTTGTTGCAGTCTCCAAGTAAAACTGAATAACACACATTTAATGAAATATATTTGAGAAACAATTTTCTAAATAGATTCCTAAACATTTTTAACAATAAAATTATGTTAAGATTATCAAGTTAATGTAATAAAGTTTATATACCATAAAAAACCAAAACGCTATGAAGAAACAAAGCCAGAAAACATCCGTGCATTCTCGTACACGTGCTGGATCAAGTCGTTTTTCCTCATTTTCATCACCTGAACAACAAGACATTATTTTTTAAACGTTTGATAAAAATTAGAATAAGTCACTTGAGTAAAAAAGACTAATAAAAATTATTCGATTTCGGAGTAACTCCATCCGTCGAAACACTGTGAAGTTGTCTACAATTATACGCATGTATGGTACTGTACACAACATAACACTCGTATGCATACAAATATTTTTCATTTCTATTTACCATTCTTACTTTCCTATTTTAAAATTAGGTAGATTTTTATACGAAATTGGTTAAGAGTAGTATCGATGATATAAATTTTGTAATATTTATTATAAAAACAAATACTCGGGAAATATTGTTCGGGTATACATGTAATTTCATGTATACGCTCCTGCGATTCGTACAACATAGAGTCGTTTCCAAGGTAACGCAATATATACGTCATATGGATTACTACAATGAAGGTTGTAGCAACAGATTATTTCTTCATTCATCTATGTGAAATGTCGAAGTTTACTGTGAATTATTGGACAGTATAGTAATAAAACACTTTTTCCTTTAATATCATTTAAATGTGAGTAATCCGACTTCTCTGCGTTACTTGTTTCAATAGATCCTTTTAATCTTGGAATCTTTCAATCTTGGAATCGCACTACTTAGAATTAGAAATGTAACCTATAATTGTTAAGCGAGGTTTTGAGTATATTGAAACTAAAAAGTCATTTCATCTATATTATACACGTATGTAAAATATTTCGTTAATTAGTTTATTACTCCTATAGATATTATGTTTATGATTTTCAATATTTTTTATTGTGTTTCTAGTAATAAACATTATCCAATTTTTGCACATTTTGTAATTATCTGTTGTATGTAGTGTCTTGAGTTTTATACTTTTGTAGTTCTTTTTTGACAATAAATACTTTGTTGTATTTGCTATTATTCTTCAATTTTATAATTAATTAGAATTTGTTTCAGTGATGGAGGAAGATGGTGGTAAAAGAATGAGAGGCAGGACTCGTGGTAGAGCACGTGGTCGAGCACGAGGTCGTGCCAGAGGTAGATCCAAAAAACAAGTAAAGGTAAATTATTTCATTATTGATAGAATTCAATTTTCCAATAGTATTATCCCCTATATATAATGCAAAACAAAAAAGATAACTGTTACTTTAATTATCTTAGGTTATTGAAAGTGATGAAGAAGACACTACTCAACAAGTTGAGGAGACTCCAGCAGAAGCAGTTGGAACAGAATTGGAAGAGCATGAAGCTCCTCCAGTGCAACAACCTCCTTTGGAGCAACAGTTCGATTTGGAGGCTGATATATCACAACTGGAGGCTCCAACTTTCACAACTATTAACAGAGGGCCTCCTGAGCCAATGCTTCGTTTAAGATGGGACCATAGAGTTAATCTTATTGGAGAGAAAGTTTTAAATCCTATGATACATTGTTGCGACAAATGTTTGAAACCAATCCTCATTTATGGACGCATGGTGAGCAATGCTTGTATATTAACATTTCATCTATTAAAAGCTTATTTAATAGGCTTTTCAATAATTGTACTGTACTAAAAAGAAAGCATAAAATTTATCTTTTACATAATAATCCTAAATAAAATAATTAGATTCTATTGCTAAAGGTGACTTGTTGGTTCACAATGGAAATTGTTATTGTTACTGAAAGATCCATTCTTTATCTATAAACTACATTTTTTTATTTAACGTTAAAAACTACTTAAGAATAAATGTTTTAGATACCTTGTAAACACGTGTTTTGCTTGTCTTGTGCAAAAAGGGAAGACAAAGTATGTCCACGTTGTATGGAAAAAGTTTCTAGAGTTGAACAAACTGGTTTAGGTACTGTATTTATGTGCACACATGGAGGAACTAGATATGGAAATGCAGGATGCAGAAGAACATATCTTAGTCAAAGAGATCTACAGGTAATTTTAAAGAACGTATTTTAAGTTTTATAAAATGATTTAATTTTAAGACATCACTGTATGGTTTGTGCAGGCTCATATAAATCATCGTCATATCTCGGCTCCACCGCAACAAGTTCAGGGAATGCAAGTTGATCCTCCTCAATATGTGCATACTAAGTCAGAAATAGAATTAACAAAAGTTCCGTCGGTTGCTATGCAAAATACTCGTATAAAGTCAGTGCAATCGCATATGGTTCAGCCAATAATGGGAAACGATCCTAGAGTGAATTCTATGGTCAGTCAAACACCAGTGGAACATAGACAACAACATAGGCCACAGTCGCTAATATCGATGCAGAATTATTCTCAAAGTTCTGCGCCACCACCACCGAATAATGCTCCATTAAGAACAAATCTGATAACTGTACCTATTCAAGATACATCCATAACATCACACGATATACATTCGCAACAAAGTCATCATTATTATCCTCCACCGCCACAAGTTAATTATGGAGGATACAATGTGCCGCCTCCAGTTTCACAGACGCAACAGTACTATCCACAACCACAACATCCTACTCAAGTATCGTATGTTCCACCACCTCCGCCACAACAACAACAATATGTATCATCAACGCCAACTTCGATTAGGCCTTCTCCAACAGGGTATATACAAGATCCGTCGTATGGGCCACCACCGCCACAACAACAAGCTCCACCTCCTCAAAGTCAATGGTCACAGCATCAACAACAGTTTTATAGATAAAGGAAATTACCTTTACTATAGACAGACTTGTATTGTATACATTGTGATAAAACTGTTGTGGATAATATACAGCGATTACAAATGGTTGCAAGTACCATTTCTGTATAGATGATGTTTACAGTTAGGAAAAATTAACTTTAAAATATTTTATACTTTTCAAGAATTATATACGCAGCATTAAATGGCTAAACTTATATATATATACATATATATATAATACTATAGCAATAAAGTTGTTTTAATTCTATGAATAGGTTTATTTATTATCCCGTTCTAGATGCTTTTTCAGATTTTGAGAAAGGATTTGCAAGAAAAAGGAAGAGTTTACTTCATATGAAAATGTTTTATACTTATTATTTATGTACAATTAACAGATTATAAGTTATAAGTTTATAAATTAAACTATTAATAGAATATCAATAGTTCAAATACATTTTTCTACTATATACTGCATATGTGGTGTTAATATTCATAATTTTATTCCACATGCGGTATAGGAAAATATGAGGTAAATATTTTTCTCAGTAGAATTTAATATTGTACAGACAGTAACGATTTCAACGTATGTACAAAGTTCATTATACATAACATGTACATAATAAATGTGTAATTATTACATTAGTTCCTTAAAATGTACTTAGTGAAATCAACAAATACTCATTTATTCATACACGTGATTTTGGCCTTTCGCTTTTCCTCAGCCCTAGTCATACTTATAATAATAAATATTAATTGACTAAAAACCTTATAATGAAAGTACTTAAAAATTTGTATATAAGTTTTATTTAAGTGGAAGGCCAAAATATGCGCAACATACATTCCCAAAAGATATTTTCATGTCATACATAAAAATAGTTTTTTAATCTTACTTCATACGTTTATAATCATTGTATCTCTATAGTGTCTTGTTCCCTTCACATTTTACATCACTCCTCATTTGTATTTACAAACCCGTTAATATATCAAATAGTATCCACATTGCTATACACTTATACCGAATATTTTCCATTCACCTTTATATATAGTCTTTAAATAATTATGTGGAAATTGAAGCATTGAAGTTTATTAACAGTTTTCTCAAAATATTAATAAATGGCAAAGATTTTGTAATATGCATTTATGATACAACAGTTGATGATGGTACTATAAAAATTAGTGTCATAATAAGTAAATGAAATATACTTAAAATACTTGAAATTAAAAAGCAACTGTTCAATGATTACTTTTGTGCTAGGTTTAAAAAATCAAAAAAATGAATCAATCAAACTTTAAACCTAACTATATATGTGAACATACATAAATTATATACAGTAGTTGGGGACAAAATTAACAGAACCCTTTAGAAACTAATAACCTTTTAAAAATTGGAACAAATTTGAGATTTTTCAAGATGTTAGAAGAATGTTTTGTAGATAATGTGTAAACAATTTTTTGAAATTGCTATTGCTCGGAATTTTTAAGAAAAAAAGGAAGGTCATGATTTTTAACGTTTATTCACAATTTTTGCCTTTTTGAATTATTTATAGCTCATAGTACTCTTAATTAATTGTTATGAAAATTTGTATATATATATAACTTACTTAGAAAAAGTATATTTTACATTTTTATTATAGACACAGACAAAGAAGTTTAAAATCGTGACCTTTACTTCTTTCTTTGTAATTTCGACCAGTAGTAATTTTTAATTAATTATGTATACATTGTCTAATAAAGTAATCCTTTTAACATTTAAAAAAAGAATTCAAATCGTTTCGTCCAGTTTTAGAAAAATTATTAATTTTTAAAGAATGTCGATTTAATTTTGCCTCACATTGAGATTGAATAATGATAGTTTAAAATAATGTTGTCAGAAGTACATTTCAATTTGTTTAAGACGAACACTAGGTATGGGCATAAACAGAATATTTTTAAAAGATGAAAAAAAATTTGCATATCTTTGCATGACAGTAAAAAAGTGAATGTGAATATGCATACATTTAAGAATTACTTGTATCTTTTCTTTTTGTTAAAAGTAAAAACAGTAGTGATTGAATTATGATTTTGAAATATGATACATGTATTTGTGACTTTTCAATCAACCAATTGTAACTTATTTTTATATATGCAATGTGTAATTAACGTTTTCATGTCGTGCTGAAAATTTAATAAAAAAATTGGTGGTATAAAATATTTCCTTAAACAACGAATTAAGAAAGAAGTAATCTTTCTTCAAATTCAGATCTGTTTCTAGTTAATATATTACATAGTACTGCATTGGAAGCCAATTATCGTTATTTGTAATGCTTTCTTTTTATCTTCGAATTGTCAACGAATAGTATTAAAGTCGGAATAAAGCTGTGATTCTACAGCAATTTATTAGAAGCATTTAAATCAATTATCACGTACGGATCGTACCGAATTACATAAATAGAGTTTACAGTTCTTCCCAAAAAAGAACACGATTTTATTGGAAAATATAATCATAAGATAGAAAGATTGATTTTGTTATACTTATCAGTTTGTAAGAAACTTCTAAAGATTACACTGTTAAACCATTATTGACATGGCGCTATAATCAATAGAGATACACTTGGAAAAATATTTAAACACAACTTGGTGAATTGATTAAGTAAATCAAAAGAGAATGTGTCAAATATATTCGGAAGTTAATACAAATAAACGATTGAACACAAATGTATACAAGAAACTTTGATGGATGTAACAAATGCAATTTGTTGCTAATTTCTGTTTTGATAACACCAAAGAACAAATCAACTCGATGTTTATACTTTTAAGGACTGATTCTCACGGATGGATACATGAACTAATAGAAATCTATGAATACTAAGGCACCACTTCAGTGTTATATTTTGTTCTTTGGCTTTATCAAGAGACAAGCGTTGTTCGATTGTTTTATTGATATATCTGGAAAATTTCAATATGCTATCGAATTTCAGGTAATATAAAAAATGTTATTATCTATACTTTCGTATGTCCGACATTTATCTCATTGAATAGTGCCATACTGTCAATAAGGTCCAGAAAATTTCTTTAGACGTTTCTTATTATGTTATGCATACAATTAGTGAAATCAGTCTATTTGATGTAATCACGTGTTAGTAGAAGTGTGATTATGTATGTTTACACTAACTTGTGGAATGAGAGGGGATGCGAGTGGTTTAGGTGTACTAGATTCAGGAATTGGAATTGAAACTGCAGGAGGAACTGGAGAGTGTTTCTTAGCTCGATCTTGTTGCCATGGCTTTGCATGATCCTTACTTAACCTTTCACTTAAGGCTTTTAATGCTATTTGCCTGGAATGATCAACACAATGGAGATTGTAAAAACAATATTGACAAAGTAAATTCCATAATCCAGCTACATGCTAAGAAATTCAGGTGACTCTAATTATGAAAAAATGTAACAAACCTTCTCCTATCACTGTCATGTGGATCGATACCTGGAAGATTTATAACCAACCCAGGAGGAGCATTGGACATATCAAATCTTCTTACTACTTTTCTACATAATCCAATGCGTACAAAGAATCCATGTATTGTATTACTTACAAGTGCAATTGGCGGTTGTAAAACATTAGGAAAAAAGCTGTAAGAAAATTTATTGTTCTAGAAATATTTGAAACTCAAAGTTATTTAAATTATACAAACATATAATTTACCTTGCAAATGCAAAATTATCTGCCATATCACCACGTGTACCATTACTATGCTTTTGATAAAATCTAAGGTATATCCATGATATTAATAATCCACTGAGAAACATAGTTGGATTAGTGCTCTCCAATAATCCAAAGAGCCACAGTGATACTCCCAAAATCCATACCATCAATGGTATGTTTCGATTTGTAATTTTTCCTATTGGCGTTTTAACTAAAATATGATCTGGCATTATCTGTTTTACAGCTACTGCAACACCTACAATAAGATGTAAATAACAATGATATTGTACTAAATAGTTGTAGTTGTAGTTGTCTACAAATAACATATGTTAATAATATAAAAGGGATATGTACATCCGATAATAACAAAGAACATTCAATAAAGATTGTCAGTTATAAAGACTATACCTGCGATATATCCAGTTAATCCATGAATGTGTATACCAAACAGTAAATCAGGATCGCTGGTACACATATACAAAAATAAATAAAATAACGCTGACAGCACAGCAACGCCAACATTAACTATCGCGAAGAAAGTCATCATTTCCATCGCGCCCCATAGCGGTTCTATCAATTTGCCGCATAGTCCAACCGTGACAATGTCCACGCATACTTCCCAAAAATGTATCTCAAGGAAACAAAAGGTAAACGCCGTCCAGATCCAGAAGGCTGGAGTCAGTAAGTAACCTGGTGTTACACTCAGAATACGTATTGCTTCCGACGAAAAAGAGAGACAATAGGAAAACAAGACTACGACGCATATAAATTTTACACTGGTACTGGTATTTCCTAAAAGGGCAGCGAATTGTTGCCTCAGATAGGGAATATTTCTACCCAGGCCTTTTATCGCTGCCATTTCTACCGAGCAGCCTCCTTAACCTCTTTGGAGAACCACTTGCGTTGCGACTTGACGTTTGCTACAGGTTTGTCAAATCCGCGCTTACGCTTTCCTCCATAGGTTCACCAATATGATGTGAATTACATTCTCCATTTAAACGTACGTAGAGATCTCGCTTATTTTTAAACGCGTCAAGCGCGAATACACAAGCCTAAATATTCGTAATACCGTTGCAAATATATCCGTCATTGTGGTAACATAATATTGGATTATATTCTCGTAACGAATCGTTAATTCTTGAAATATCAACTTCAATTAACAAAATTAAACTGATCGATATAGTTATTCAATGAATTAATCGGCAGTTCCAAAATACATTAATTACCAATTTAAAATAGTTATTGCGTGCCTATGCAAATTATTCGGAGTTACCTTCTCGCATCTGTTGGTAACCGTGTTTTGTTTTTCCGTCAATCAGTTATTAATATTTGACAGTTCTTTTTAATTATTCGGTGAACTTCCAAAAATTCGAAAAGACATTTACCAATGTCTTCTTTGAAGTGAAATTATCGAAACGATTAACGTATTTGATTCTTTTTCGATGCGCAAAATTTTCTATTCAGCGTAATTATGCGCTGATCACTTATAATCTCCGAGGACGCGTTCGAAGCGGCACACGGAGGAAACCTTAATTATAAACTAACATTGATTAATCATTAATCACCGTGTTTATTAGTTCGAATAAAAATCTTTGCGTTCTGTGTTGTCGAATACTATAAGAAGAAGCCTTTCCGATTGATAAATGCCTGGAGTTTGTCCGCGCTGTAATCGCGAGGTTTACTTCGCCGAAGAAAAATT
Organism: Agapostemon virescens; assembly: GCA_028453745.1. NCBI lineage: Eukaryota > Metazoa > Arthropoda > Insecta > Hymenoptera > Halictidae > Agapostemon > Agapostemon virescens. The sequence goes on from CM052086.1 coordinate 932,741, forward strand.
AGCACTTGGAAAAGTATGGCACACGTTTTGCTTCTCTTGTCGTTAGTATTATCTTTTACAAAAGTCTCATACAACCAATTAACATCTTTTAAACGTTCTCCCGTATTTCTTTGTATTCACGGATGATAAATTTTTCAAACTCCCTAGGTAACTGTCGGAAACTGTTGAACAGCTGTAACGTGGTGACGCATCTCGGTGAATTATTTTGCAAGAATTGTTACGATCGTCGATCTCATTTGGTCGATGATTATAAAATTCAATCGAAAACTCATTTGCCCACGAATCCAGTTGAAAATTCATCAAAGTGTTCTTGCGGGCTCGAAAGCACCATTAACAACACGTCGCTAGGTAGAAAACGACATTACCAATCGGACGCGTGCAGACTCCGTGGCGGCGGCAGCGAAGTTGGAGAAACATATGTTTCCTTTGAAGAAGAGAAAAAACATTTATTCGAAAACGAATGTGCCAATCTGAGTGTCGCCAATTCGATGTCAACACTTTGCGATCCTCCACCTAGTCCTACAGCCGTAACTACATGGTACAACCGACAGCATTCAAAATATTGCAGGTTCAACATTAACCTAATTATTCTTACAACTTCATATTTTACGAATTTATCGTCGACGAATACTTTGCCCGACTTTGTCCCTCGTTGCATAATATTTTTATCCTCTGTCGTTCATTGTTTCACGAATAAGTTATTCAGTTTTGAATCATTCAATTTGCATCTTGACTCCAGAGGTACTTGCATTTTGAAACGAGTGGCTATAGTCTGTATAATTGATTATTGAAATTTATCGGTGTTAATTTATTCGAACAGCACGTCTTTGGAGTCAGAGAAGAATAATATTACGAAAGATTGCCGATTCGAAGCTAGACAAGATACGGATTTATGCGAGCTAAATTCGCCGTATAGTAATAATGAAATCGACACTGTGGAAGCTCAGCTAAGGTATGTAATGTTTTTCGAGTCTGCATTGAATGTTACGTAATACCTAATCGAATCACATTTGTGAAAACTTTTTAACATAAGCGCGGGAACGATTTTAACCTCTAAGAAGAAGTTAACCTCTTAGAATTTGGCGCGAAATCAAATAGGAAAAAAATGCAACAGGCAAACATTATTTGGTATCGAGCGGCTGATCATCTGATGTTACTAGTTTTTTTTGTAGGTGGAGGCAATAAAGGCGTCAAGGACATACGAAGGTCATCCCTATTTTTTTTGTTTACGGAACGATATGTTTTATTATTTACGTTCTGATTGGGTATTTCGAGACCGTATACAATGACCTACTGGAAAACATGGAATATGGGTATATAATAAAATTCCACTCTATTATAAAATACGAAATAAAATTTATACTTATTTTATATTATTTTAAAAAAATAAAATATATATTTTAATAGCTTCTCGGATGATCAGCCTCTGGGTCCATTTAGGTGGCCGGTTTTAAGTGCCTCGCCCTGTATGGAGTTTTCTAAGCGTAGATATTTCCAGCGCAGACAAAATTCGAGTGCCATCTGCCAGCTGGAATAGTAAAATTAAAAGATCAGCGCCCGTTTGCGAATTTAGTGCCGATAACAGCATTATTCCGTCAAGACGAAAATTTGCGTATCCGCCGGTACCGCCGCCTCGGAATCCGCTGCCTTCCCGACGACGAGTCTCGTTCTGCGACGTCGTCTTCGGGGACACAAACGGAAACGGTCAGACTCGCATGACGAACATGCAGGATGTTCGCCGAACGTCCTGTTGCAATAACGTTAGTAACGAGGAATACCGTAGTCCTTACGACATTTGGCGAGCGGACGATCCGGCTGGTAAAAACGACGGCGGGTACGAAAATGTAAACGTAAGTGAAACCGAGGGGTCTGGCAGAATGCATTTTGAGAAAAGCGCCTCGGAGTGTTGCAACGATGCCGAAGAGACGTTGAACAAACGCAATGACATCGAGAAAACTTCCGGACCGAATCGCACAATGAACGAAAAGGACGACGAGTCCTCCAGCCAGAATTGTCCTAGTTTGTCGAACGGCTTCGACGACGGCGAACGCATGAGAGGAGGATGCGGAGGATCCTGCACACCCTGTGGACCTAGACCTAAGGTTTCCTGTGGCGTGGTCAAAGTGGTAGAGACTGCTTGCCACTGTGGGAAAAGTAAAAGCCACAAGACTACATAGTCTAATATCAACCCTAACGAAAAATATTCGAGAACGAACATTATTCACTGGAGATAATTATTATGGAAAACTGAAATACAAAGAAAGTATTTTTAACGCTGGAACTAACACACCCAGTCATTTTGACTGGTTCCTAGTTTCTTCTTTCGCGATTATTCAAGCTATAAAAATATTTTAATAGATGCAAAATCGTTATAGCGTTGAAGCACATTTAATTAAAGACAGTATTTACAAATTTAGCATTTTTAAAAACTGCCATGTAAAGAGTAACATCAAATACTTTTCGCCAGGGGTGTAGAGTGAAATTATGAATCATATTCTTTTCTTTTTTACCGAGAATAAGACGGAATTGTAATTTTTTAGGAGAGCCAGAATCGTGTCGCACTGTCGCTTCTTGCCCGAGCTGTTCATCGCCGTGTAACGAACGGCGGAGTTGCTGTCCACCATCGAACGAACGACCAATCTGCAAGAAAGCGATTATTAGATGTCGTCCAATGTGTACAGAGACTCAGGGTTGCGGGGGCGGTGGATGTTGCGGAGGCGGATGTCGTGGTGGTTGTGGAAAACCTGGGGAGACCTGTCTACCGGCGAAATCTTGCACGACTCCTTGCCGACCATGTTCACCATGTTCTCCACCACGACCTTGCCCCCCGCAACCATCCTGTTCTTGCAGAAAATGTTCACCTTGTTGCTCCGGTATTGGCGGTGCTGCGAATTGCTGTGGCCGGTAAGGGACTGATTCGAGGTGCTAATTTATGAATAGACTAAGGATCTTCGTGTTTTAATTCGTGAGATGCTAGATGCTAGTTGAATGTCTAAAGAAAGATTATGCATGTCGATGATATTGTTATTGATAAGAATTTTTGTTTATGCAGACCGAAGAGTCCCGTATGCAGAGTGAGTCGAAGAAGATGCAGCACGGACAGAGATTGTAACGAAGGTGGATGCTGCCGATCGAAAGTGATTTGCGAATGTTTGGGAGGAGGACTCGATTGTCAGCGCTGTGGTCGAAAGGTGTATCAAGCTGAAATGCAGGTAATACAAAATTGTTAAACAGTGATTATACAGTTGTTAATATTTAAAACATTTACCTGTATCGCAGGTATTTATATCTTCATATTTATTCCAGATGGTGTCTGGTATACCCTATCACAATATATGCTTCAGCTGCTACTGCTGCAGAAAACCATTGGAGCCATTAACGTATCAGGAAAATTGCGGAGAGATTTACTGTAAACGTTAGTTTGCATATGCTTGCTTTTCGAACTGAAAATTTCGGTCCACGATACACTGACAAATCTCATTAAGTAAGACAATCTTCGACACTGCGAATACCTGTGTCAATCTCATTTCTGTTTCTTTTGAACATTTAGAATGTTATGTCCGAAATTTTGGGCCTCAAGGATACGGGTATGGCGTGGGACCAGGAACGTTGCAAACTCCAATGTGAAGCCATTCAGATTATCCTTAATCCGTGAACAAACGAAAAATCATTGAAATGTTTTTATCTCTTTTTATCGAACATTTTATCTTCTCCATTTATAAGTGATCTTTTCTGTGATTTCGTATAGTAAAGAATACTTTTCCAAATAGTATACACTTTTAATTTACGATCAACGAATAGAAAGAAATATTGATAAGTTTGCTGGGAGCGAAAATTTCCAATTAACTCTGTTTCCATCCATTTAATTTAAAAGTTTCATTTTCTTACTGTCATCACAGTTCCCTAAAATCCACTCGCTAGAAACACTCGCGCCCTTTCTTTCCGCTCTACTTTCCCGTTACAATTTCTTACTTGAAACGCGTGCAGATTGCGAACCCGGCGAAATAAAAAGCAGAAAAAGACTATTAAAAATAAGAAGGAATTATGAAATTTCTTGTGCAAAGTCCACGCACGATTCCAAAAAGTAGAGAAAAGAAAACGAGAAGAAGCTTACGACCGCGGGAGTTCGTATTAACTGGCTGTGATACGGCGGACAGTATTTGAAGCGAGTTCAAACGATAACGTGTTAAAATTGCTTGTAGTTCAAAGGGTTAATTTTTCTAGGGCCGTGACCTGTGCAAGGATCGATTAGGACTTTTTCCACCATGCTGGTTGGTCGTTAGCTAAAACCGGAGGACGCAAATCGACAGGACATCAGCGCTCGTTCCGAAGGGACACCGAGGGATGCGTCGAGGATTGGCGAAGGGATATTCGCAGGGAATAAAGACACGCGCGGTTACGATCGTACTTGGCGAAGTGGTGGATGGAGGATGAAATAAGACGAGCGGGGAGGTTGTTTTATTGGTAAAAATGAAGACGGGGAGAACGGAAGAACAGTCCGGGATCCGGTGGAAATACAGAAAACGGATGGGGAAGGTGAGGAGAGAGAGAGAGAGAGAGAGAGAGAGAGAGAGAGAGAGAGAGATGAAGGGGTGGTAAAAGATGGAGGAAGAAAGAGTGAGTGGTTGGTTTATTGAGTCTTTCCTCTTAGTGGATTGCGGAACGCGGAACGTACACGGCGCACCGGCGGGTAGAGGGACGTTTATATAGCTTTCAAGCGCAGAAGCTTAATCTAATTTCAAATATAAATCTGTTTTCTCCCCTTTTCTCTCTTTCTCCGGTCCGTTCTCTTTCCGCCTTCGTTTTCCACCCTCGACCCCCATCCATATAGCGGCGTGCTCGCCGGCTTACATTATCCGTCCGGCTACGAATAATCTCTCCTTCGGTCTGCCTATTAACGTTACGAGACACGCCGATTTCCTTCGGTTTTACCGAATCGTCGCCGAATCCTTTCCATGCTCCACTTCCGTTAATGGCGAGCTTGAACACTGCTTAACACTAGAACTACCGAGCTATAAATCCGGTGCATATTGCTTTGCGTCGAGGAAATGCACCTCCCTGCGTTTGTAGAAAATTCTGTACTTCCGAGATAGCTGATATCTTTGGCAAGCATTGTTGGAATGCAACGAAACCATCTTTAGCTTCAAATGCTGCTAGGCTTAACACTTTGATTCTGCTGAATTAAGTTTAATCATTTTTATATGCATTACATTGCAGTAACAATGTTAAAGTGATTTAAAAGTTAAAATGTACAACACATAGTTATCTTTCAACCTTCTTCTATTCTCCAGATCTGAACTAAATTTAATTCAACGAATACATTAGTGTAGAAATTTATTTTCAAACATGGACAAACAATTCTGTCACCTATATATGCATAACATTGCAGTCAAAGTGTTAAGTGATAAAAAACAATTTGTACTTTGCACAAAGAGATCTGCGGTTCAATTGTCGTAAGAACTAGTCTTTTATATTCGAGAAAATGTTGTTTATCAGTAAAAGGAAGTTGAGAAATTTTGAAAATTCTTTCCTATATGTATGTGTATATGAAAGAATCGCATGAATTCGATGAAAGTAAAGATCGAAGTGTGCTCTGACTCCAGCAATGAATGAAGCAAATAGAAAGATCTGTGATTTCGTGACGTAACGCGAAATTCGCCCAAGGCGAGCGCCGGGATTTTTTGATACACGGTGCAGTAACGTGGATGCACCTGCGGTCAGGAAATCGAGAAAATATCTCCTCGGTTCGGCGATCGGTTTGCTCGGTCTTTTGTGCGCGCCGCTTACTCCGAACGGTATGAAAATCAATTATTTCGTTAATTCGTGCGTTACATTGGCTGTCACGGAGCCATCACTGTGAACGACAGCGGCCCAAGGCACTATTTTTCAATTCCCAATGTCGCCCTACCTTTTCGAACGTATTTCCGTCTGATACGCCACCGCCGTCGCCATTTTGCGTCCTGATTCTGGACTCGAAGTACCTTCTCTAGCCCGTTAGGATTTCCGTCCAATAAACACTGCCCGTATATAGTCTCCGTAATCAATTTCTTTAAAATCAATCAGTCCCTAAAAATCGACAGACCCTAGAAATATCTAACAAACTCGATACTTCTAAGTTCAAACAGCCCGTCTGGTTTAGAATGTCATTTTCTGTGCAGAAATCCTGTGAATTGCTGCGGAAGCAATTGAGAAATGCAAAAGGAACGATTTCCTTGAAGCATCAGATTGTTTAAACGAATTTTAGAAAAGTTACACTCCAGGCAATTTTAATTCCTTATTAAAGACATTTCTTGATCCTAGAATAATTTCAAATTTCTATATAATATTTGTATATGTATTAAATAATATTATTTCTGAATAATATCAAATTTGTTACTATGGATTGTACATGTAACACTTCAATTTTGATGTACCTCTTAGATACAAACATTGTAATGTAAAAATTATTTTGAATAATAGTCTGACAATGTTTAGTGTCGCCTCAGGGGAGCCATCGGAGTGCTAAGGGTTGAAATTGTCTGGTGTACAAATATATTACCTTATAAAAATGATTTAAACTTAATTCAGCTGGATTTAACGATCCAGGGATAAAATAATAATTTGTTCTCTGTTCGTTTGAGCTTAAAGTTTTCTACTTATTATTATCTAGAAGTGTTGATGGGCTTATGGGTGTGCCATGGGAGTGTCGCGAAGGCGATGAACGAGGGTAGTAGTGTCCCATGGCGGTGACGTTACGTGAAATTTCGGTACGTTAAAATTAATATCTCCCATTTGTCAATCGTCGATACGTTCCTCGTCGTACAATGAAAACTGACTAAAAAGGGGGCCGTACACAAATGTTAGACCCCAAAACGTTCCCTAAACATTGTGACAACACGGCTGGGTAACAGGGCCATTCATCGAGATCATATTAAAGGAAATTCTACTTGTAGCATGTTATAAATTGGCCAGCGTTCTGCAGCGAGCAGGCAGGTAGTTTTCATCAATGGAAACACAAACTTCGACGTTTATTAATAACAGCACAATGTAAAACGTTGCTCACAGTGACGATCAAACGTGTTAAACTGATAGAATCGAACGAAGAAAGACGTAATTACGAATGATTCAATTTACACCGTAAAAATCATGTTTGATTTAATATTGCAAGCATGTTGTTACACTTTATTCGTTTTATTCATCACAGATCTTTTTACGAACTTCGTTGACACTGTTCTACTTTGAGAAACATTCAAACCAATAATAGACGAGAATTAAAATTATATTTACAATTACAGTATAATTTTAATTAATTAATTATATTTTGGGAAGTTGTTAAAAATTGCTCAGTGGCAAAACTATCCAGGATGCAGGGTAGACTTTTGAAGTTACATCGCGAAGTAGTTTGCAGAAACTGTTGTTGAATCCAAAAAATGATAAGGGACAAAGAGAGAGAGAGAGAGAGTTTAGTCGTGCTTATAGTTCTATTTAAAAAAATATTATCTGAAAGGCGTCAGAGAATAAAGCGGTCTGTTGATGCGAAAGATGAATAATTGCGTGCAGACCTTGTAGGGTAACAGTGATTTTATCCAGCGTGTCTAATTGGTGGACATGTGGACGCGACCGTGGAGAATCCCCCGCACGCGTTTCAAATGGAGCCCAGTTTATTCAGTATTCCAACTTACAAAGGGTTCGGCCTCGTCCTCCCATCAAACTATTTAAAGTCTCGCTATTAATCGGCCATAAACCTTCTGACCGTCCGTCGAAAACGTCCAATGCTCCTCGCAACTTCGCATAAACACCCCCAGTCGCAACCTTTATACTTTACTAATTCTATTTTATTTTATTCTATTATTTTATTCTATTTTATTAATACGACTGGGGGTGTTATATTAGAATTTATGTTATAATAGAATTTTATTCTATTTTATTTAATTATTGTTGATTACGTTGCCTTGCTCCCTTTAAGTTATGTGCAATTTATATAATATCAACCCTTAACACAGCAATGGCTCCTAGAGGCGATATTAAAAATTTCTAGCTTAATTCTAGAACTAGCAAACCAGTCACAATGACTGGTCCCTATTTATTTCTTTAGCAATTACTATAAAAATGTTTTTCATTAGTAGTTGATTACTTAATTTTCTTTAATTAAATTTCAATGAAGTTCTAGCGTTAAGGGACTGAAAATAAATTTTCTAAAGAGAAATTGCCAACGAAAAAAAAATGTAAAATCTGTTTGTCCAGTGAAAGAAGAATTAAAACTAGATGTAATTGCAAATTCTGCCAAAAAAATCAATGCACAAAATTTATGGTTGTCTACAGTATTTCGTCTGCGTGGCTGATGCTTGAAAAATCTGTGAAATAGAACCTGGCGGTATTTCTACACAGGTAGACCCAAGCATGGAAGTGTTTGTAGAGCGAAAGACGGGGTTAAAAAGAGTAAAGGGGTGACTGCCGGGTGACTTTCGGTGATCCGCGGACGGTAACTGGGCGTAACCCCCGAAATGATCTTACAAGTGTGCGCGCACGAATCGCAGGAGGGTCGGTAGGATAAAACGTGGCTGATTTATTTATCGAATCATAAATTACCGGGGTTACAATACGGCGCGCAGCATGCAAAAGCGTTTGTACGAGGAAGCGCGCGCAAACGCTCGCCGGTTCTCCTTTCTCTCCTCCACGGTGCCGGCGAATCGAAAACGCGGCGAAGGACCGAGGGCGTACACGTAACGCGTGTTTGCGTTGCGTGCTCGACCGGAAACACGATTTATACGATGCAAATTAAATGTGTACGGTACACACGAGGCCAACGTTCTACACCAGCGAAAACCCCCGTTCGGGAATCCATCGTACGTTATTATGAACGTTTTCATTACCGATTCCCGTTCTCCGGTCGAACCGTTTCTTAGCCGGGGCGACGAATCCGCTCGTACGGCCTCTGGTTCACAAGTTTTTCCAATTTTCAATCCCTCAAACTCGAATCGATTCTGTAAAAAAAAGAATACAGTGGTCAGAGACTGTAGTAGACATTAGGATAAAAATTTGCAATTTTCTCATTATTACAAACTGTTCAAAATAAAAGTATAAATAATTACAGTGGTTGTTGAAAATATTCGTACAGCCAGCAATTAAAAATAAAACTGTGTGTGTGTGTGTGTTTTAAGCGAGAAAAATTATTGATAAATATTCTTGGATATTTGTAGAAAAGATTTCGTGAAAACTAAATTTTATTTTCTTCAAGATTAACAATCGTGTTCTGTTTAACAATAAAATTATAATTTTTCTTAAAGATATGTATGTGATACAAGTATGTTGACTTTAGCAAAATTTACTTTGATAATTAATAATGCAATTGAGTATTGGAGAGATATGGTGGCCCTCGAAAGCCACTATAGTGGCGCGTCGTGCAAGAAGATGGCCTCTGCGAGAGCCACTATATTGGCGCTAGTGCCTAAGAGGTTAATGCAGGCCGCTTATCATTATGCTAGCTCATATGGCAATTTTTCTAAGTGCTAAGGATTGGTACTCGTAAAAGAACATCGAATCTACTTAAAAAGGAAAATTAGTTATCTTCAATTTATTCATTTCCGCTCCACTGGGACAAAATAAAAGTGAACGGACGTTTTAAACGTCGAGGCAACAAGAGCGCATAATTATTTTCGATCGAAGGATTTTGAACAGGTTTTAATAATCGCAAAATAGAGAAACTCGGTAACGGTGATTTGACCGCGCTTTTGGGTTTAGCGTAAACGCTATAAGGGAGGCGCGTATAGACGATTCGATTCGGCTTTGCTCTCGCCGCGATATTAATTATTAATTACCGTGTATAATTACGGAAGCGTGCGCTTCTTTGTCGACTAATTTCCGAACAGAGCGTAAACCGGATTTCCCTTAAATGAAGATTAAACGTTTACATGTGAGAGAACGGGCTGCGAGACGCTCGCCTTTGATCGCTACTTCGCCACAATTGCCTGTCAGTGCAGGATATGCGCTCGATACCTACCCCGCGATCAATTAATTACGGTTAGCACGTTAGAAAACTCGGATCCACCCGTTCCTCGTCGATCATTCTCATTTCCAGCCGGATTTCCTCGTTTTTTTTTTACCGAAGCCTCGCGCGAACACGCCATTTATGATACAATTTCCGAAATGAATTTGTTTTCCTACTATTTCCATACATCGCGCGGTGCATCGACGCGCGCATCAGTAAACAAATTTATAATCGTGTGAATATTCATGATCGGCCGACGTGCTGATGGACAATCATCACACGTAAGACCGAAATCATTCACCGCGTTTCTGCAGACTTCTTTTCGGCTGCGAAAACCAAACAGATTCCCGCCGAAACGCTGTCCTCAAGATCGAGCTAATTAAATCGCCCCTCGGGTTTTCTAGTTCCAGTTTTAATCGTAGTTTAATCACAACCCGTTATCTATTTTCTGTTGAAAACACAACATGTACTGAATGTTTAAACTTACGGTTGGGGTGTCCCGAAAATGTTCGAATTCTTCAAAACTGATTCCTCAGATTATTCTAAAGCATTTCATCGCAATCAAGCAAATTAAATTACCCCTTTTCCTGTTTTTCAAAATCGTAATTTAATCACAACCCGTTATCTATTTTCTGTTGAAAATACAACACGTACTGAATGGTCAAACTTACGCTTGGGGTGTCCCGAAAATGTTCGAATTCTTCAAAACTGATTCCTCAGATTATTCTAAAACATTTTATCGCAATCAAGCAAATTAAATTACCCCTTTTGCAAAGGGTTTGTCTAAGTGTTTTCACTTTAGGGTTGCGTTATTCGCGAGTTCCATTAACTTAGAAAAGAATAGGCCACTTTATAAGATAAATCAAAAATTGATCTTCCATCCATGGCAACTTCCGGTGCAATTCCAAAGATAATTAAGCCGTTTACCTTTCCAATCTTCCACTATTTCACTGTCAGCGCGAGTCGCGAATACTTGACACAAGTACGTTTCGAATAAATCTAACAATTTGCTCCAACACCAGCGAAACGTCAAACATCGAGAGAACTTTCAGCAATGAACGCACACACGGTTTCAACAATATTCTCGAAATTTTATTTCGTTGAGTTAATCGGTTTCATGTTTCATAGAACTTTTTTCGCGTTTCAATTAACCGTCTCACAATAGGAAAAACCGGAACGGATTGGGTATACAATGAAATTATCTAGACACCGTATATATAACGCAATTACGGCTCGATATGTTTGTTAGCTAACCGTTCCTCCCGACGGAATTTACGCGGATAGTTTTTGAAGCATTAACGCTAATATTGACGTTAACTTTCTGGTCCGTCTGGAGATATTGCGCAAAACGTTTTGTTATAAATTATACTAATCAATTATTATATATACACTTTTACAAGATCGTTTCATTCTGAGGCAACTTCTTACTAATATATTTAAAATCGTTAAGATTCTGTAATTCTAAAATTTGCTGACTGATGAAGCAATGACAAAGTTTATTTTAGAAATGGCGTAAGTCCATTCATAGCCATGAAAAAC
>CM052086.1:957438-1000231 GCA_028453745.1 Agapostemon virescens
CGACTTCAAAGTTTTGCCAAATATTGGCAAATATTGAGAAATATTGAAAGTAACCCCTTTCTTAAAATCACGAAAAATCTTTTGGTCTCCAATTCTTTTGTAATTTTGGCTACATGTTTCTAGACGCGCGATAAGAGTATATACCAATTTTTAAGTCGATCGGAATCGAATTGCAGCCGTGGCGCGACTTTGAAGTGTCGGGGCGATCCATGGCGAAAATGGGAAAAATTGGGGTTGATAAAACGAAGCGCCCTGGATTTTCCTGAAATGCTAGCCTAAATTCTGGGGGCTCTTCTTAAAGAGGAAGGTTTAACGAAGATTTTCGCGTTTGATTCATGTCGATAGCGCTGATAGTCTGTCCGAGGCACGTCCATAAAGATTGGCTAATTTCGGAGGGACGTACTAGCCAAATTTTTGCCATTGCCCAAACCAATCATGAATTGGCAAACTGTCGGGAACCACTGCGAAACTTTCGGCGACAAGTTCGTTCAAAGGATCGAATCGTATCCTCTGGGATCGTGGAATCGCTGCAGGCCAACCCAAACTTGATAGAGAATTGTAGGTGAATTGATGAGTAAAAATAATTTTGTGACTAAATTGCGATGAATTGATGTGAAAAATGCGTTCTGGTGTGTCTGGCTGCGCAACGACGATCGTAACTCGTAAAAATGATCAAGGGCCGAAAAGCGTAACGCGACAGAGAAAACGAATAAGACCGGTGAACAACGAACAATTGAACCCTCCCGAAAAGCATCGCGTCTTTCGCACTGGAACCGAGCCGCTTTGTTACTTTTGTTATATAGTTTCCCGGTCCTGTCTGCCGCTGACGGGACAATCAATCACCGTCGCCACTCACAAAACGTAAAACGAAAAGGAGAAGAAGAAAGATGGTGGCGGGACGGGGAGAAGATGCCGGAGTAGGGGTGGATCGGAAGTACGAATATCCCTTGATTTTCCTGGAATGCATCATTCCGTAATTTCCGGAATGAAATCCGTATTTGAAATTTCAAATCTGTATTCCGACGATCCTCCCTTATCGTCCGCACCTGCCGAAACGGAAAAGAATGTCGAACGTTCGATCGTTATTGATTTTCAACGTCGATGTAGTATTTTCTAGTTGCCATGGGATTATTCATATCGATTAGTATTTAGTATTGATCAATATTTAATGTCAGTCAAATTGATAAACAGTGCGAAAAACACCAGACGTCTTTTACTTCGATTATTATAAAAAGTTATATTTATTTTTAGACAAACGATTTGCCGGGAGATTGAATAAAGTTTAATTTTCCGTTGGACGCGTAACGAAACAAAAGCCTCGATGGAATAAACAACTTCCGGTTCGGCTGGAGTTTCTATAAATTGCTCGTCAAACACTTCTGTTTGCATAAATCGTCCTTATAAATACGTTTGCATAATTCGCGCGCGCAATTACATTGCTGTCATCTATAGAAATATGTACTCGAACAGTTTACCGGGCTGTTGTTCTGTACATTTATATCGGGGCCAGAGAAACAAAAACAGAAAGCACGATTTATAATCCTCCAGATTATTATCGAGCGAGATACTTTACAGAATATCAACAAATTTTCGAAACGCGTTCAACAAGCGTGTCTGCGCTTGACAACCGCGTCATTATTAATATTACTCGGTTCGGACGACCGTGTGCCGGTAGGAAATTAATAAAAACGTTTATTATTTTTTAATATCTTATGGGGCATTTTATGGACCGTTTTCTGTTCACCGTTGGTCCACGACGGGTCCGCGTGCACCTGTCACGCCAACAAATTTCGCGCATCAATGCGCTTTCCGGTTGTTGTTGTTTGTTTGTTTTTGTTCATCCTTTTTTCCTTTTGTTTTCCGAAACTCATACACGCTCGGAGTTTCCATTAATAATGGATTTTTGCACTGGTAACGAGCTTGTCGTTTTAAATCGATCCGCCGAACACCGCTTGAAAACGTATCGATACAAAATTTGTTTTGCTTAAAACCGTCAGCGAGGAATGAATTTTTTATTTATTAATAGACAAAAGCCACCTATTAACTTCCTTCTCGCCTGTTAATAATTCTGAAAAATACAAAACGTTAAGTATTTTTCTATAATCTATAATCTCTAAGTATTAATCAATATTAAATATTGATCTGTATTAAATATTAATCTGTATCAAATATTGATCTATATTAAATATTAATCTGTGTCAAATATTGATGTATATTAAATATTAATCAATATTAAATATTGAATATTAATCAATATTAGACAACATAATTTAATTCATAATAGTATTAACATAAGATCAGTACATACTTCTATTTTCACTCTTCATTTTCACTGCTTTAAAGCAGGATTTACCTTTCAGAGAAAATATTTCCAACCCTTACAAAAATTCTCAAGTCCTTGTTAATCTGCGATCACCGACATCATAAATACTCCACATAATTCTTTCGGTCTGTACGATTGAAACGACTACTGAAAAACTTCAGATAAATACACTCAGGTTTTTCTAAAGCACCGTGAAAAAGCATATGTATGCTCCGGGAATCTGAGCGTTAATAGACACGACGATTAGCGAATTAAATATATGGAAAATGTACAATTGAATAACGGTCGTTGTTAATTTAATAATAATTACCGTTGTCATCATCGGACGGGGGTGGGACGGAGGAGGGTGTGTTGCTTCGTGGTCCGGCGAAACATGTCGAGCGTACAGCACACGCGCCCCGTCCACACGTCGCCGACGACGACCAATGCAAAATCCGGAAAACAGTTTAGGTAAATCAATTCGCGGCGAGGTGAAACGGTTCGACGTCGCTTAAGGCTACGCTGGTATAATAAAGTGGCGAACAGGGTGGAGGATTAGGGTGGCGCGAAGCGGAGGCGAGCCTGCGGAAAACGTTGGACGGGGAACCACCCCCGGTAGCCGGGGGTAGGAGAACATTTTCAGGAGCGAGTTCATGTGCGTTTGACGTTGGCCCGTTCAGCGGTTCGGTAATACATGGTCTTTAATATACGAAAATTACGCACCCTTTCTTGCCGCCCTTCGTCGCCGCCGCCGCCGCCGCCGTTGCGCATTCAACGGAGAATGAGAGAAGAAACGCCGAAAGCTGCCGCTGAAAGCTACGGCGCGCTCTCGGCGAAATTGAAAAACACTCATTCGGTTTTTTCGCGAAAAAATAGCTCATACAGTGGCTTAATGAAATTTCTCTACTTTCACGACGAGGAATTTCGAACGTGGACTCTTCGATAATGCACGCGTTCGCGAACAACCGTGAAACTGATTGCAAATCTTTTTTCACGCTGAGGGGTGGTTTAGTGTTAGAGTTAGTTGTTTAACCCCTTGCTGTATATAATAGTGTTGACGCGTTTTCTGATTCTCGATCGGCGAACGACGCGGCATCTCGTTTGTTTATAATTATATCTGTACAATTAGTAACTTTCTACAATCAGTCAGAGTAACGATCCAGTAAGGATAACTGATTCCTAATTTTTCCTTCCACAATTCAAGAAATTATAAAATTATATAGAATTATTAATCTGTATTAAATATTGATCTATATTAAATATTAATCTGTATCAAATATTGATGTATATTAAATATTAATCAATATTAAATATTGATCAGTACTAAATATTAATAATAGATTCCGATATTAATATTAATATCGGAAAGTGACTCCTGCTTTTTCGGGTTTCCTTCAAACGTGCTTAAGACGCTCCAAACATGCCTTTTTTATGTATTCACGCAGTGAAATGATCCCCTCCGGTTTTGATTTTCGAGCGTCCTCGGGTGGAGTGTTCAACCCTAAGCGAGCAACGTCTTCGGCTCGATATTACCCCTAATCTTCTTCCCCGAAGAAAATACAAGCTTCAACGGCATTCTTCGTTTTACACTGAACCTACGGAGCATTAAAATTATTCAATATACATTATTTTATAAAAATTACAAGATACAATTTATTCAGAATTTTTGCAATTTTTATTCCAACGAAAAGAATTTTGTAACTAGTGTTAAATAGTGTTAAAATACGAATATAGAATATTACAATATTTCAACGCATAAAACATAGAATTTTTTACCTTATACATAAAATTACTGCAACAGAGAATATAACTTGGATAAGAGTTACGTTATAATTGCAACGGAACACTTTTAACTTAATTTATTCCCCCTCGCGTTTTTAATGCGGTGTAAAACAACCCTGAGCGATTGAAATACATCCTTTTTTTATCCTTACGATTAAACAACCAATAAAAACGTGAATCGCGCCACCTTATTTCGAGTTAATTAATTTTTCAATAACTCATGAAGATGGATAATATTGTGAGAAATTATCGATCAACGCCTATTACTTAATTTATATTAAAACTTGCGGCAACTATGGTTCCCGAAATGTTTCTTGCGACCATGGGCTACTATAATGTTGATTAGCTACCCCATAAGCTCGTCAAGGGAATATTTTATTCATTCGAACATCATTTGACGCTCTCGGACGAATCGCCGGTGACAAATGCGATCGCAGAAGCTGCATGATTGCAATTTCTGCGACAAGGAACGATCAGCGACTATATCGAGAGTCCGAGTTTACCCTACTGGCAAAGAGCATATTAACGCGTCAGATCGGTTAGGGTTCCGCATCGTGTCAAGCGCACACGCCCGGCAAATGAAAATACGAAAACAATTTCGGCGAATTAATCGCTGACAGATTCGTGTAATTTTCTCGCCTCTGATATATTCGTTCAATTTATCGCGTACGATTTACTTCGCGAAACCCAATTTGTGAACTTCGTTTTAATTCGCGATCGAGCAATTTTCAAAGCCCGTGCATGCGATCGGATTTCCCTACGAAAAGCGACGATCCGTTTTACTCTTTCCAGAGTTTTTATTTTACAATTATTAAAGTCCATAAAATTGTCCACAAAGGATCTCATTGTCCTATTACACTTTGTAAGAATAATCGCTTAATGATCCAAATAAAATTAATGCTTGGCATTTTTATAAAACAATATTTTCGGTCGGCAACTAAGTGATTATAACTAAATGATTCGTATGAACGAAAGGAAATGAACTATCTACAGTGAAGCTTTTACAGATAAAAATATTGTTTCGATTTTGGAGTGCAAAGGGTTAACAAATGACCAGTGAATTTTAATGCTAGATAGGTTTAACGTTAACTGTGATTTTTCCGGTAAAAATCTGGTTTAAAAATCGACGATCGTTTACCTGTGATTTTTTTTGTTTCAGGTAAAAATCTGGTTTCAAAATCGACGAATGAAATGGAGGAACAGCAAGGAGCGGGAATTGTTGGCGACCGGTGGATCGCGGGAACAAACGCTACCGAACAAGAATAATCCGAATCCAGATTTGAGCGACGCCGATGGAGACAGGCCCAGAATGGATTTGAGCGACATCAGTCCCCTGACGAGTCCTCAGCAACCAGAAGAACAAACGGAGAACGAAGAGGACGAGGAGATCAACGTCACGTGATAAGATGTCGCCATGATTCCAAGAGCGAGGATCAAGAGGTTCGAGATTCAGAGATTCGGAAACGGTGATCGAGATGCACCGGAGGAAATCAATGTAACGAAGCTTCGCCTCCCTAGACCCTAACCGGAAAATCCTATTGTGTCTCCTCGATGGAAGAATCGCGAACGATTCGAGATTTGTCCACGTACGAATTTTGGGCTCGTGCACTGGGAGCTGCTGGTCGAAACTGAAAAATTCCAGCAAAGCAAATTGTTTTATGTGTAACTGGTGGAAAAGTTTTGCAAAAGTTAACAGAAGAGAAGTTTGTAGCTTTCTCTATGCTTTGGATTGTTTAATATCGTTTATATTGCGATTGGCAGCTTCGTATGCACCAACCCAATAGAATAACGCGAGATTAAGTTAATCGTAATTGTAAATTCCAACTTGCAGAAGAAGATTAGGTATTAATTTCAAACCTGATCAATAGGAAATGTGAAATGGTTGCCTTACGTGCATCCTCGAATTCTTTACATCATCCTTTCTTTAAAATGATTGGACTGTGAATTTTCTGCATTTATAAAGATACGCTGTAGCAATTTTTATTCTTGAAAACGGAAACTGTAAAGTCTGCTTTTGTATTTATAATTTATCTTTGCTTTAACAGAATTTACCAGAAGTATAGAATACTTATTAAAATACTTGTTGAAATTTTTTAAATTTAAGTTTAAGGAAAACTCAGACATCCTATACACATAAAAATGTTTTATCCTGTTTCTATAAGTGCATAAAATCAACAGTCCAATCATTAAATTACAAACGAGGTGTTTCTAAAAATATGAATCATTTTTGCAAGATAAATTCTATCTATTCCAATGATAAAAAAGGGTTCTTCTGGTAGAACGTTGTTTTACTATTTCCATATGTAGAATTGTTGATCTAGAAAATGGCAAACATTTTAAGAAACACTTTACACATATTTACTTTAATCGTACTGCATTCGATTCCTGTATATACGAAGGTGGATCTCATAGGAACATAAAATTAAAATATGCAAGAAGAAAAATGAAAAACCAAAAAATATGAAAAGACCTCGGTCCGTTTCTCAATATACGGCACGAAAAAGCTTCATTGCGTGAAAAGTAATCGCTTTAGACTCATGGGATACCGTAGCTTTTGATTCATCGACTTTCACAACGATTATTGTAATTTTCAACTTTAACGTCGACAATATAATAAATGCACTAGGTGCGCAACTATGTTTCCGATTTTAACAAATGGCTGGCGCTAACGACGCATGTGGTCGACACACATGTTAAACATCTGTGAACGATAAATAGTCTTAACTTTAAAAAATATCGCTATGCAAAAGAGAACTAAACTTTCTATGGACCTTAAAATTCTTAAACCTTAACCTTAAAATTCCCTGGAGTGCAAAGGGTTAAAGGCGACTCATAGAGGCACCTTAAAATCCAAAAGAAAATGGCTGCTGCATGAGACAAGAGACAGGAAGATCATCAAGGAAATCATTGCTGAAATGGGCTCTGCTCTACACCCGCTGTATTCGTCAGTCCTGGCAACTTCCGGTTAATGGCGCTCGGCTTGGCTGGGTATATTTCGAAAAACTGCAAAATTGGTTGGATGATTAATTTTATGAATTTCCTTTGAAATTTTCTGGTTTTAATTGCTCGAAAGAAACCACGGAAACTTGGCTGCACACCTGGTGCATTGTAACCTGCACGACGAGGAAAAAATATTTCGTGCAATGTCTCCGAGAGAATTGAATTCGATTTAAGTTTCGTTCGAAGAAATTCAAAGTTTCTAGGTTCGGATCGCGTTTACACGTCTACCATGAATACTTTCACCCAATGGAATTTCAAACTAAATTGAGAAAATGTATTATATTGTAATTAGAAGTGGATGTAAGTTCGCGACTTTTTTCTGTAAGGTATCATATAGGTTGTACTAGACGTAACATTACAATTCCTAAGATACGTACCTAAGATCTAGTTGTAACGCTATTCGGCATCGGAAAAGCAAATGTAATTATTCATTGTGATGCACTATAATCTGTGTAATATATTGCAATAAAACCTGTCTATGCCAATTACTCCATATTCTCTCCCTCGTCTACGAATTTTTGTTTCATTACTTTCTCCGGAAGCGTCGATCGAATGTTTCCTTTGATCGAAGATTTTTATTCGAATCTAAATATGTCAGTGGTAAAACATGCTTTATGGAGTTTAACATTAGATACAGAATAGAATGACACAGTATACATAAATGGAATTTGAAATCTCGTAGAATTTAATCGTTTACACTTACGTTTCCGTAGCATTCATAACCTTACACAGATAACTCGTCAATCATTCACAGTCCAACAGATTCGATGATTTTGTGAATCTAGTTCGAATATTTATGGTTGTTTGGAGTAGAGGGCACAAGGAATCGCGCGGTCTTTGGCGTTGTCGGTATTTCAGATCTTGCAACACATAACCGACATGGTGTTTGGTCTACTTCCGGTAACCGAACAATTCTTCTGCAAAATATCGTAATTTATGATGTAGAAATTGTTCTGAATGCTTCTATATCTTTGAAATATTTTTATCGTTTAATTCTTGCCGCTGTGCCCATAAATCTTTACACAAAGAGCAGCACGAATTATGTGAGTTTAAGTTCGACCATGCCACCATTAGATGGCGAGAACGTTTCAATGCCCATTAGGACTTTATTTATTAAAAATCCGTAATTAGCAATAATTAAGGAATTCTGAAATATACGTTCGATGCGTTATCTTACGCTGAACATTTTCATATAAATAACATTAACTTTTCATTACTGTTTTCTAGTTATTTCAGTGCCCATTAGGAGCAAATTTTAAAAAAAATCATGATAAAATATAATCAAGGCAATAGATATCAATAGAAGTATTCTGAGACTAAAAACATTAATTTTAGACTACTACTTAACATATAAATATCTATATAAACGTTCTCTCATCTTTATATTTCCAGGTTTTATGACCACTCACAGTTTGATGCTTTAATATTGTTACTTTGCTAACTATTTATTCATTACGTGCCTTGAATAGAATTGTTTACAGATGGTGCAGAGTCTAAAGAACAATTCACTATCCTAACAGTGTATTAACATTTATTAATTTGGAAAATATTAATAGCCCTTCGCACAAAAGGCAATTACTTAGATTTCAGAAGTTTGTATAACTTAAAACTTGTAAACTACATTTTTAGATAGACTCCTTTAGATTTTGACAAATATGTGAGATCAAAAAACAGATAAATTCCAATGGATATCGTGGACAAAGCGGATTGGATTTTAAGGGAATATTATTCCTGCAAGGATTTTGAATTTTAAACTGTTTGTCACTGTAGTATCAGGATAAGATAGATTCCACAGTATTAAAGTCAACGACAGAGAATAAAATGTCAAAGTCTTTGTATTTTTTATCCGCATTAGTCGCACGAAAATAATCATTTTCCGCGCGGCACGTTCCGGGCAAGGTTTTACAAGTTTATATTTTTTTTCAAGGGCACTTAACATTTAAACAACATTCAGAAATTAGAGTAAATGATATGTTTGTTTGGCAGATTCGTTTTCCTTTTCGTGTGCTATCGATTACAAAAGATGTATGTACGTACAAACAGAAGGTAAACGTTTCACCTTCTCGCTTTCATTAGTTCAAAGCTAAAACTTTCGATGAGGATATCAGTAGAGTCCCTTGATTCGTACGTTCCTGTTTCGTTCTCGGTCATAGACGACCTATGTCTGATTGATCGTACAGCTTGCAAGATCGAATGGGATTCGTTGGTAAAATTTTGTCAGTGGACATGCTAAAATTCGTATACGCGGGACACGTATACACGGAAGGCTGTCTAGAATGCAGTCAAGCGGAATTCAAATACATGTTTTTGAGCATAACCGACGTTCGCTTTGGAGATCACTGTCATCCGTTTTGCTTCTCGTGAACACCGTTCTCTTGTGGCTTCAGTGGTTTTATCACGTCCACGTCGTTCAATTGCTCTATGTCTAGTTGCTGCTTTTTCTCTTTCTTCGAAGGTTTTCTGCAACAAAGCATTCATCATCAAGTCAACGATAACAATTAAACCTCAGCATGCAAAGTAAATAATGATATTTTAATCAAACATACTTTCCAAACAATTCACCATCCTGTATAGACTCTGGAAGTTTCTTATTCAGGGTCTCAGGAAGGAGCAATGACATAACGCCACCGGTTAGCACGCAAGACCCAAAAATAACGAATGGAAGAGGCATCCAAATGTCAGACTGTAGACAGAACAGTGGATATTTGCATTACATACTACAATAGATTTCTAGATTTATTATAATACTCAACATTCAATAGGCAATTCACATCGATTCCCTGAAAATTCTTTTCTCTTTGTGGTTCTCGATGAAACTTATGGGAACTTATAGGTCTTTGAATAATATTTCACACGTGTTTGTTTGCTATCTGCAACTATCCACTTTGAAGGGGTGAAAACAAAGTATAATACCCTATAACACCCTAATAAACACTAAAGCTACAAGCTCCCATAAGTTTCTGAATATGTTCCCTTGTTAGTTTCTCAAGATTTGTATCAAATTTATGTTTACCGCACAGAAAATCTAGAAGAATCATCTATTGGCTGTTGAAGTGCAACGTATGCTTCAGAGGGCACAACAAGTGCGGTCGAACATGTCCTATAAATACCTTAATCTTCGCAATATGAAAGCATAGAATTATTTACCAGGTGAATGACATACGGTGCAATTACACCACCGATTCGAGCGAAAGTTGAACTGGCTCCGAGACCGACGTTCCGAATAACTGTGGGAAATTGTTCGGCAGTAAAAACATAAATAGCACCGTAGGACGACGTGATGGTGAGTTTCCCGATCATAGCAAGGCACACAATGAGCCACTGGGCATCTAAAGCAAAACAAACATTCTCACAAGAGGATTCGCATGACAAAAACTGGAAGGAATGTAAAAAGAAGAAACTGTTTGTCTTTCAACTAACCAGCAGGTACAAACAAGATAGCGAGTAACGCCACACCGGATATTAACATGCAGCCGCACAAGATAATCTTCCTGCCCCAACGATTCAGGGTAAAAATCAGAAACGTGTATGCAGGTATCTCCACCAATCCAGAAATCAGGAAATTAACATGATCGTTGCCACCGAGGTTGGCTACGTGCCAAGAGAGCCCATAGTATGTGCCGCTATTTACAAGCCTAAAAAAGCAATTTTAATACAAATTAATTCAAATAGACACATTAATACAAATTAAATAAATATTAATTCAATAGTTTACTATAATATTTCTACGGTATACAAAGGAAATACATATAGTATGTGCAGGGTTACGTAGAAAGAACATAATTATTCCTTTCACTGTGCATTTTCTGTTTCAATTCTCCAATGCAAGAAAAATGCAACATTAAAAGCAGCAGAAGACTATACATATACAGGGTATAGCAGTTAAAACTGGCCGTTCGAATAACTTGATTCCTATTGGCGACAGTAAAAAATATGTCAGACCAAAGTTTCTTGGCTTCGAGAATGGCATAATTCATGTTAATTGGTTTTTTGTAACTAGTCGCCTGGAGGACATAAGGAGATCATACTTTTAATTCAAATGCAACATTTTCCTATATTCTATCTAATATAATATTGCCCATACTCCTTTTACAAAAACAAAAATTAAAACATTTTAAATTCGTACGTCTACAATTTTTGTCTATCGACGATAGCAACCGAGTTATTCGAATGGTCCGTTTTTGAGTATCTCGTCCTGTAAGGCTGCATTCCTTTACCAATTTTGGAAGATCAATTTTATTGATGGATGCAAACGGTTTCAGGAAGTGCGAAAAGAGCTTTACCAATTGAAGAATAGTAAAATGCTCTTCCGCCTTAAATTTGGATATCGGAACAAATCGAACAGCGACGGTTTTTTGTAATCCGGTGCGCTATCCTCGCAGTTGTTAAGAAGTACATCCAGTTCCTCGCTCGGCATGTCCACTCCGTTTTCTAAAGAGGCTCGTTGGAGAAGGTCCTTCGCTTCCTGGACACGACCGGTGGTCAACAGCCATCGTGCGGATTCAGGGATGAACCTACGAGATCATTATAATTAGTAAGAGAAATGGTAAATTGGTGAGAGAAATGGTAAATTGGTAAGAAAAATGATGAATTGGTAAGAAAAATGGTAAATTGGTGAGAGAACGCGATGCTTACCACCAGTAGACGAGGAACGCGATGCTTGGCACAGTGATGGCGACTTGCAACATTCTCCAGTCGGTTATAAAATATGCGAATCCAGCAGTGAGTATGTATCCAGTCGTGAAGAACAATTGACAACCGACGCCAGCTACCAAACGCTTCCTTGGGCCCACCATTTCCAAGGCTAAAACGAACATCGACCTCTCCATTACAGTGTCCTCGCGAAACGGTATTTAACAAAGCAACAGAATCTTCTTTTACGTCAAACTCATTTCACGAGTAGCGTCGTTTCCAAAATCAACTTCACGTCGTCTAGACTTTTAGAGTCTACGGTTGCATTCGTGAATCTTCGAATTTCGAAGTTTGAGAAACGACCGCTTCTTCGATCAATTTACACTCGTACGGCTATCGATGAAAATTTTTACGCGGACGACCTCTCGACGAGTCTCTCAAAATTCGAACATGTTTCCATATTTATAATAGTTATTTGGTTAGTAAATTAATTTAGTTCAGGGCGTATACTAGGGTACACAACTGTTTTAAAAAGTTTACATCCACGATACTTAACTGAATGTAGGCATTGTACATTTATTTGGAATGTAATGGAAAATTGAATGGAAAATCTTTATGGAATATGACTTGTACCGTAGGGAATCACGTTCTGGGTTTGAAAGGACCCGGCGACGGTCGTGCGAGCGTTAAAGTACAAGGAGAAACGACACGCTGCATGAAAAGACTTATTTCGTAGGACTATTTACCAATGACATAGGCGACTAGAAAGACCCCACTGGTGGTCGAGCCGACTATTAACCTGAAGATAACGTAGGATATAAACTCGGGTGCAACCGCGACTAGTATACCGCCGACCAGCTGTATGACTAAAGACAGGAAGAAAATTGGTCTACGCCCATATTTATCGGACAAACCACCGAAAATCATCGAGCCAAGCATGACTCCTACCATGAACAAAGAATCCCCCGTAGCTTTCAACCATGCCCTGTCGCAAACTAAGTTCCACTGAAAAGAAGCAACACAAACAAACGGTTACATTACGGCACAGTAATTTCGTAACTTCTCCTCATAGTTACGGCACACAAACTACGTTAAATGCTTCGTGAAAGGGTAAAGGGGTACCAAAGAAAAATCTCGGTCCGTTTCCTTACTTAGAATCACACAACGAACAAGGACTGAAGGAGTAAAGATAACTTAAACAAATTTCTTTCAAAACGAACACCCCCTCGTCGCCTCGATTTCAAACGGAAGGCAATCTTAGACTTTTTCAAATTGCAATATAGAAAATTCAGAAATTAAGTCGACACACACTTTCAATGAGAATCAATATTTCTTACAAGACGAATACTATTATTAACCCTTTGCAATATTTTTACCTATAATAGCTCCGTTATACATAGTTCATTTCCTTTCGTAAATATTATTATATTAATTACTATTATTCGTACTTAGAACATGAAAAATTGTTATGGATTTCTTGACTGAAAACTTACTGATTTAAAAGTTGTTTAAATAATAGTATAGCAAATTTTTAAGGGTTAATAATATTATAGTGGTTCGAAATTTTTGGTGAAATATCCCACAGCACAAGGTGATGATATACATGTGTTAGGAGTTGACTGAGAGATTAGTAGTTGGATACATAGAGAAACTGAAAGTAGTGTGTACCTCAGAAGTGGTGGTACTTTTGTACTTGCTTCTGTCGTAGACATATCCCTCGCATTTCAGACCCTGAGTGTTCAGACCGTACGGGGAGAAGGGTTTTTGGATCGGAGCGTCGCCGGTGTCGACGTACCTGTCGATTGTGGTTTCATTAAAAATACTAGGAACGTCGCTTCTATAACACTGCGACCATCCTTTCAGATCGTCGTCCCATGGATAGCTCGCGTTTATCACGCTTTGGGGTAACAAGTATGTGGCGTTGTCCAGGTCCTCGTGCGGCAGCACGCATCTGAAACAAACGGTACTCTTCGTTAGAACGTAATTCTCTTTTAAATTTTCTTAAAACTCTCTTTAACACCAGAATTAGCAAACCAGTCGTTTTTGACTGGTCCCTAGTATCTTCTTTCGCAATTATTCAAGCTACTTTTATTTTATCTACTTTATCTTTTATTTTATTCAAATAAAACTGTGGGCGTAAACTTCAGTTATAAATTTTCAGCGAAGAAAATAATTAATAAATATTCCTGGCTATTTGTAGAAAAGATTTCGTGAAAACTAAATTTTATTTTCTTCAAGATTAAGAAAACTATGCATCCAGTACATGTCCTTGTCCCATTTTTATTACAATGTCCGCTCCAATGAAGATACTTTTATAATTTCTCGAATTGTGAATGAGAAAATTACCAGTCATTTTGCAAAGTTTGCTTAAATAATTATTTCCGTGGACAATGGGCAAGCGAGTGCGTTCGAGTGGCTGATATAGGAGTTTTTCATTTTGCTCTCGTTTAAGTTTTAATAGTGACTCGATGTTAATGGCGTAAACCGATGACATTATTTTCACATGAACGTGTTACCAGGGTCACGTCATAATTCGTCGGTAAATTCTATTTATAAATTCGCGTCGAGATTATGTACGCAATTCGGAATCGGAACTCTCTCGAGGCCAGACCTTGGGAAGGCGAAACAAAAAGTTTGCAGATCTATAAAAATGTTAATACAGGTAATTAGCGTGTTTCGGCGTGGAAAATATTATCTTTTCGGCTCGCACCGTGGATCGTTTCGTACAGGTGTGTCCTATTGCCGACACACGCTCAGATATCTCGAAAAAAAATGATCCCACTATTGTTTCCACGCATTAATCAAATTGCTTCCTCTCTTTTTTATCGTTTTAATCAGCTTTGCCTCGTGGGAAGTGTTACACGTAGGAGCTGGCATGTTTTTCATGTAAATATAAAACTATATTTTATTTATTGGCGTAGAATAGCCTTGTACCGAATAGTCAACGACGAATGAAATATCCAATCCCATTGAAACAAGAAATTATTATTACAAAGTGAATGTTAGAAAGTTGAACAACTCTCGTAGAAGACATTTTTATTTCGTAGGGTAACTGTTTGGGCTATTCCTCCTGTCCTTGCCCTAATAGGCCTGGATCATGCTATAGTACAGTTTAGGGGATGAAATTCATTTTATCAGGAACTATCTCGACGACCAGGCGAAATATCAAGACTGGCTTTCAAGAATATTGTACTTTCTATAATTATGAAATTGCGTGGCAATTATTATATTGAAACAGGAAAAGTTTAAAGCTTGCAGACATTTTTGAACGATCTAATAAGTGTTGAAAAATTGACAGAGGAAAAAGAGATTTTATCCAATGAGAAAACACAATAGAAATTTCGCAGAGTTGAAAGCAGACGAATTTCCACTTTCGCAAAGGAGAAATACTTACTTTCCTTCGCCTGAAACTCTGTTAACACGTTGCCATTTTGCTTTTCTCTCGCGTCACATTTTCTTTACCTTTAAACCGGAAATAATGCAACTGTGCATAAGCAAAAGACTCGCTTTTCTGTTTTAATCGAATCTATTGAAATAATATTAAATTTAATTTAATATGTGAAATTAATTTGTAAATTTGACAAGTCCCCAGGGACTTAAATGAACGAATGAGCTTGTAAAACGATAGCAGAGGAAAAGTTACAAATGGACCGAACCGTTCTCTGTAAGATTTACAAGTTTCTTTTAGGTGATTGCAGACTTTTTCGTAAGGATGCAACAAGTGTTGAAGAAATATGATCGTGACAGCTACCTGCTGTTCATCTTCGCGCTGAGGAAGACACCGGCGATCTTGTGGAACGCGCAGGATATCGTCGGAAGGCAAAGCAGAAGATAGATTCGGCGCTGGTACCGGCCAAACTCGCCCATCCGCAGGATAACGTCGTCGTACGCCATTTTTCCTTGATGCCTCGGATCCTTCTTCGTTTACGTCTTCTGGTCCCCGTGGTCCGTTCGCTCGGGGATACGCAGATCAAATGATTCCTCTCTCTCGACGAATCCGTCTCGATGGTGATAATTATTTCCCGCCGCGAGCAGGTCCTCGGACTTAAACTATCCTCGCGAAACGATCGCGATCCTAGCAGCGTCGAATTTAAGGAATCCTCGTCGTTCTATTCTCTTCGATGGAAAAATATTCTCTATTTCTGTATTCTGAAATTTTTGTCTTTCTCGAATTTCTATCAGGAAATATTCTACTCTCGCTCCAGAGATTTTTCTGCTCTTCAAATTACCAGGATTCGTCGGTTTATGTCATGCTTGGCGACATTTGAATAGCTTAAGTCTCGGGATGGATCTTCGCAGCTTATGCTGAGATGCAAGTTATTCGAGACCCGGGGATGCAGCAGACTGGATGAACTGTTTCTCCAACCGATTCGGGATTTAGGTACGGTGATCGGCTCGGACTTTGGATTTCTCGCTGTCAGCCTGCAATTTAGAAAACTGATTTTAATTAAGTATCTTTCGCGTGAGTGCTGGATCTAGTTGCCTAGAATATTTTTGTTTCATTGTGCGCCTTTCATTGTATAAACTACGAGGCAACAACCAACGTCATTTAAAAATCGCGAATTTCATTTGTGTCGATGTTAAAACTCGGTTGTCACGTACGTAGACATTGTTTCTGTGTATTATTCGAATTATTATTATTATTACTTGAATTGAATTCGATGCATCTACTAGAAAAGTAAAAATAGAAGAGATTTAAAATTGCAGAAACATTAAAAGCGCTCTTTTAAGCAATCTTTTAATTGGTAAAGTAAGAAATCATTTCCTAAGCCTTGCGTCTTGGAATCGACACGGCCATTTTCTATTTTCCGCAAAGATCTACAGAGCGCATTGAAGAAGCTTGAATCATCGCGTTTGTTCGATTAGAATTTGAATGGCGGTGAACGATCACGTTGCAATGCCCGTCGATGAAAGTATTAAATCGAAGAGAGAAAACCGCGGGTTCGGCGATGTGAAAATATGCGGTCGGAAGATACAATTTCCACGGGTGAAAACCGGCGATCATATACATATACATCGGTAAGGAACGCAACGTTTACTCCAGGCGCGTAACAAGAAGTTGTCCTTTTCCGTTTTGTCGAAGACAGCCGGTAACAGAATACATTTCATTGAATGGGGATAGGTATGTACCGCGTGAGTTACGCACCGTGGCAAGTATTGCGACACAGCTTGTGTGTTATCGAATCATTAATAATGTAAATGAACTTGGCGCACACACGGTCACTTTTACCCGTTCCAAAGAAACCGAATCGCGTCGTATATGGCAGAGGCTCTGAGCGGAACGCGTTCTCCATTCCGTGTCCCAACAAACAGGACAAGGAAAAGTATATGAAGCTGTTTATTTCGCGGTTTCGTTCGGAAACGCTTCTAATATTGCACGGAAAAATAGTGCATTCCCTCTGCTTCTGTTGCAACCGGTCTCCGATATGAATCAGGCTTGAAAAAGAAATTTGCGGCGCGTTACTCGACGCAAACTCGATGAAATTACTTAATAATATTTGTCAGAAAATTAATACTACCAAATATCAATTTATCAATGCTGAAATTAACTTACTAATTTATTTAATTAATATCACAATATTTTAATATCGCAATCTTTTAATATCCTAGTATTTTAATATCGTAATATTTTAATATTATAGTATTACAATATTATAACTTATAAAATTGGAGACATTATACTTGAGCTTGTCGTTACGATAAAATAATTTTACTTTACAATATTAGATAATATTTAAATATTAATATACTATAACTTATAAAATTGGAAGCATTACACTTCAGCTAGTCGTTTCAGTAAAATACTATTCCTTTCAAAGAAGATGCACATTACAAAAGCTCTACAAAAGAAATTAGTTTTCATGAAAACGTTTGGAAATAGTTATGGAATAAATAAATGTTCTCTAACAAAATTAACCTACATCGAAAGCGTTTAACTATTTTGCAACTTGTTCATCGACGGAATAATAAAGATTGCAACGAAATGCATTTCCAGGACAGTGTGTCCAGGGCTCTGCAACTATTACACAATATCGCCAGTACTTCCTGAAGAAAGTACACTCGGCGGTTTTACAGGTCGAGAAACAACTGGGAACGATCTATCGATTCCCCGATTCCATTAGTCTGAACGAAGTCAACGTTCGCAAACGTTCTTAGCTACAGCCTTGAAGATCACTTTCAATTTCAACATTTCTCGTCTCGGAAGTTTGTCCTTCGTCGGCTTGCTTCGATATTAATTGCACTCGATGTCCAGCGGTTCGGAATATATTCGTCATGCCGAATCAAATTATTTACTAGTGGTCGAGCCTAAGTAAGTTTCTTCCGACAGTGGTAATCTTCTCGGTGCGGATGTATCGTGAGTCGGTGTGCGTTACCAAAATTAGTTAACAAGCTTTCCTTCAACGATTCAAGGCTGCCATAGGCTTGTGTCAATAACCCACGTGTCGCGTGTACCCACGAAACATTTTTACGAAATTTATTTCTCCATCGCTGACATTTTAATAACCCATGGCCGTTCGAATTCCTCGAGTATCATCTACCGCTCCTCGTGCAGCCTTACCACCGAATTGTATAACGGGCACGTAAATTCTACTACAAACAATATACTACAATGTACCAGAATATACTAGAATGTACCAGAATATATTAGGATGTACCAGAATATATTAGGATGTACCAGAATATACTAGAATGTACCAGAATATCGTAAAATGTACCTTAATATACTAGAATGTACCTGAATATGCTAGAATTCTCCAGAATGTACTGAAATGTACCAGAATCTACTAGAATTTACCAGAATGTCCTGAAATATAACAGAATATACTACAATTCTCCAGAATGTGCTGAAATGTACCACAAACAACCAAAATATACTAGAATTAACTAGAATGTGCTAAAATGTACCAAAAACAACCAGAATATACAAGGATTCACTAGATTGTACTTGAATACACAGTAGAATGTGCCAGAATATACTAGAATTCTCCAGAATGTGCTGAAATGAACCAGAATCTACTAGAATTCATCAGAATGTGCTGAAATGTACCAAAAACAACCAGAATATACTAGAATTAACTAGAATGTGCTAAAATGAACCAGAATCTACTAGAATTCATCAGAATGTGCTGAAATGTACCAAAAACAACCAGAATATACTAGAATTCTCCAGAATGTGCTGAAATGAACCAGAATCTACTAGAATTCATCAGAATGTGCTGAAATGTACCAAAAACAACCAGAATATACTAGAATTAACTAGAATGTGCTAAAATGAACCAGAATCTACTAGAATTCATCAGAATGGGCTGAAATGTACCAAAAACAACCAGAATATACTAGAATTCTCCAGAATGTGCTGAAATGAACCAAAAACAACCAGAATACACTAGAATGAATTAGACTGTTAAACGGCGTATAAAAATCCGTAAAAATCGGCCGAAACTCGATCGAAACGCGAGTGAAAAACACCTGAAGAACGAACAGTTCAACGAATAATGTTATTTCTCTTACGATTACACCGTTCGATCGTTGCCCGAGGAATTACGAGGCACCGTGCTACGAGTATAATAACGCAGCTGCAGTAATTCTGCGAAGGGTCCGCCCTGTATGGTTCACGTACAGCTCAAATGATGTTTGCCGCGTCGCTGGTAAGCCGGCGGAGGTACGATCGCCATGAATTATGCGAACGGCGTATTTAATTGGCGCAACGCGACGCGAGACCGAGTGGGGACAGATCCGTAATCCAACGAGAGCTTATGCGGGATATCGTTGTTGTAAATACTCGTAAATGCCACGTGGATTGGCCGGTGGGTGTCGTGTAACGTAATAAATAAATCGCGATCCGATGCGGCCACAAGTGGCTCGGCGATCGTGTAGAGTCCATATAGCAATCAACGTGCTCTCGAGGGTCGCGCGTTGTAAATCTCCCGGGCCTGTTCACCAGCAGAATTTACGGGAACTCTGTTCGAGCACTTATGAGCAGTGTTCGGTAATGCAACAGAAGCAACCGAGGCTTAAACATAATCAGCGTGTACATAATGCAACAACCGAGCGATTCGTGCAGGCCACGCGCGGCTTGGCTTGCGACTCCTACCGGCAAGATTCCACGGAGAATGTGTTGCACAGAGAATGATCTTGCGCACGCGGCCAACATGTGGCCCTCCACACGGTAGAATCATTAGTGAATGACGCTTTTTTTTAATCCTGTCTCGAACCTTTCAGTCAGTTCTTACTCGGCTTCTGCTCAAGTGCTTTGATTTACTTTCTACCGACGCCATTACCTGAATTCCTCCGCTTATTACCTTTCATTTTTGTCCGTTTTATACCGGGTCAGCTCTGCCATTCGAGTGCAAAGGGTTAATATCTCCACTTGCTCATTGGTCATATACGATTGTCGCAATTTTTAAGCTAACCTTTCCGTTCTTGTATCGTTAAATAAGTTCTTATTTTCTGCGACTTTTATGGCCACAGCAGTGTGGCTGACAATATGTTGAACAAATTATTAAGTCGTAACATAAACTAGTTTGACCATTTTGACAATTTTCTTGTCATTCATATTTGAATATTTCAGCGAAAACTCGTATGCAAAATTTATATAGAAATACGATATGTATTACGTTATCAAATAATAATCTGTACTATTTTTAATGCATTTATTCAATCTTATAAATTAATTGATAAACCTCCGAAATGATATATTAAGATACTGTTACGATTCAAATGCGTTAAACAAATCTAATTCTAATTCAACATCGAACCGAGCAATAAATATTTTTTGACGAAAGCCTTTTCGCATAATAAAAGTGCTCGTGCAGAAACGAGCGTGCACTTGGGTACGTCACGTGTTACCACTTTATTGCAATTTCGTGAACACAAGCGAATCTGTTTTTAATGGTGTTATAATGGCTAAGTGGCTGAGAAAGCCTTTCAGCCAGAGTTGGAGTGGATGATAATATGGGGAACGGTGAATACAAAAACCCTAAAAATTCGATCAATTAAAAATGATGAACATATTCTCCTAAATAAAATGCCACGTTAAAGGGTTATCAACCTAGAGATCCCTTAGGCGTCAAATAATCCAACAAAAATTAATAACTTCTCTCAAGGAAGAAAAATTAAGAAAAATGGCAATCGACGTCCCAAAAAAAGAGGTACCAAAATTCAATTTCTAAAAAATACCGATGGGTCCACGCGATTCTCACCCTCGAAGGTCCGCTTTCGGACCGATGGACGGTTGCGGCAAGGTCTCAAGGTCACGGGTAACTTCACGAGGCCGTAGGGCCGGAAGGAACGGAGTCACTGGACTCGTGAACGTCACGTGCTGCCACTCCGATTGATAAACAAATGGCCAAAATGCTGCGGTGCGGGGGTGGAACGACTGGACACTGGAATCAGGATGCTCCCATGGAAGAAAGAGTCTCTCCCTTGGAAGAACGGCGAGTTCCCTGGACGATTGTCACACTTGTCAATGGTTCTCTCACTGCTGGCGGCTGAACACGAGACGAGGCAACCCGCACGAAGGACCGACCACGACTGCCGGCACCTGTGTTCTGTTCTGTGCCCGGCGTTCTACACGCCACCAGAAAGTATAGTGACCGGGCCTATGCTTATGGCAACATGCCGCCGATGGCAGTGGCGCCGCAGCCGCCACCACCACCACCACCACCACCGTGCCCGAACCCCTGTCGCCCGACTATTCCTTCACCACCCCTCGCTTGCCCCTTGCTTCCTCTCTCACCCCTCGTCCCTCGCGCTAACAGGCGTCTACTGCCATAGTGATTTGTCCTGGAGCCAAGGGCTTTTAGGTAAATCCCTGCCTGGGATTCCCAGCCATTGCTCGTTGCTTTCTGGATTTTTCACGTTCCTGTCTGCTCAAGGCTTTCGAATTCGAGCCAGGTAAACCGTCGTTAACGATTCATCAACTAAGGAATGTTCACTTTGACTGCCTGTCATCCATATGTAGCTGACGGAATTATTTATATTGTTTCTAAATTAATTTTAACGTTACATTCAATGTAGCAATGTTGATGGTGATCTACACAGTGCAAGAAGATGGTACACTCTACGTTATACATTTTACTTTTTTCAATTTTTATTTCATTCAACAACTCGTCTCGATTTTCTAGAATTTTCGTGGCTGCTAGCTTGGCAGTCAAAGTGTCACATCAAGAAAATTTGGCACAGTGAATTTTTACAAATTATATTTGTGCGACAGTATTAATCCTTAATGCTCCAATGACTCTAGAGACACTAAAAATTGCCGTACTATTATTTGCAACAGCTTTTCTATCGCTATATTTGAATTTAAGAAGTCGGTAAAAATTTATCGTTAAAAATCTTTTATTAAGATTAATTTATTATTCGAAAAACGGTGATTTTCTTCATTCGGTGATCTTCTAAAATTAAGTAAGAATCGAATTGATTAAATTCCTCAAAATGGCCGACCACAGAAGCTTAGCGACCGAGAGAAATGTATTATTTTGAGAAAAGTTAAAGTGAGCCCAGGCTTGAGTGCGCAATGTCCAAATATTAATAAGAGTCACTGTATGTATCTGACGGTATGAAATTTGCAAATTAATATGTTATAGAATTATTAAGAAATATTTGCAACTATTTCAATAGACTTTATTGAACCAGAAATGAGCAAATGAAATGAGCAAAGCGAGTCTTTCGCTTCAGCAGAGTTGCATTATTTCCGGTTTAGAAGTAAATAAAATGGTGACGCGAAAGCTAAGCAAAATGGCTCCGCATTGAACGTGTTAATCTTGCTCGTCGGTCTTTGTAGAGTTAAATGTTCACGGTGCGACTCATGTCGTTGGCCCCTGGTTTTCCGTCACGGTCATCAGCATCGGCATGGCTCCCACCATCGTTCTCCTACCCTCGGCTAACCACGGTCATCCTAAACGGGTGCCTCGAATACCGGCGACTCGGTCGTGGCCAAAGATTCTACCTCTGCCCCGTTCCTCTTCGTCTCCCTCACCCAACCCGCGTTTCTTCCCTTCGGTGTCCGGCAAACCTGTTGCTCCCTGACGAACCGACCGATTATTCTGCCTGGCGCTAGATTTGTGCCTGGCCGTGGTCCAGCAAACGGGGTGAATCGGTCACCCATTTCGCCAACAACTCGCCTACCACCGTTCCTACATCTTTTTCTTCCTCCCTTTGCTTGCCCTTACACGATTGTTAAACCCTTGCCCTGCCAGATCATTCAAAGTCAATTTAATTGAAGTTATGCAAAATGGTCGCTTCGAGGACTAATCATTTTGTGCAAATCTTTATGAATTTCTTTCTGAGACGTTAGAAAAGCTGTATTAAAAATTGCAATTATACAAAACTGTATTACAGTGATCGCCATATTGAAAAATGTCTCTCAACGATTTACACGCTGGATTTTCTTGCAGAAACTGCGTAGTTTTTTGACGGAAGTCTTAAGACTTCTGAAAATAAGCCCGGAACTGTTGCAATCGTTCAATATTTGCACGAATTCATTTTGAGAACATAATAATACGTAAATACGTTTAACGAATCGTTAACCCTCGTTACCGATACAGCATCACTGCTGCATTCCGCGATTTTCTCATTTTACGTCGCCGGCAATTACGCCCACGATTAATTATACAAAGTGCCGATACACTGTTCAACATGCATCAAAGCAATTCGAAACCAAGCATTGTGCTCCGAAGATTTGCTATTAATTCATACCTGATTAACATTTCCGTATCTCGCTTATTACGTTAGCCAGCACGATTGTTGGCTCGCCATTAAAAAAGTGGAAAGTTTGATAGCCTTAAAGCCGCCGTTGATAACAACGTCAAACAAACGTCGTGACAAATTTGTAAAATAAACATTTCCTCGAGCGGTTTCCTCCGGTTTACACGCGTGCGTGTATTTTCTTGCAAGTGGGTTTTTTGTTGTTGTGCCACCGGGAGAAATAGAAAAATCTGAAGAAAACGTTGAGACGTCGTTTAAATAGTTGTCCAGTCGGATATTACGGAATGATAGAAACGGAATGGACGGAGCACGCCAGTTATGCTTATAAAAAAAAGAGGAGCAGACTCGTAAAAATATTTTATCCGTGTTTTAAAAGCGGATTTAGAAACGAGTCAACGGACGAGGAGAGGTTCGGAACGTTCAATGGCAAAAACGTCGTCGGTTCAATTAAAATTGACCCATCCCGGCCATCAGACGGTTAATGGTCTCTTCATTCACCGATGGCGATAGCCGTAAGGACAGGCTTCATGAACACGCCACTAAATATAGTATCGCTGTTTCTGCGGAAAAAAGTCCGGAGGAATCTCATCGAAGCGCAATGCGCCAGGCGCCAGCAATAATCCCGTCTCGAAAGGATCGCGAAGAAAATTGCAGGAGCGATTAATTGTGCATGCTGATAGGGCCCCGTTTCAACGGATTATCCTAACGGGTCTAATAATAACGGAGTCTAACGATAACGATCGGCCGACGGACATGGAAACGACGCCGAAAGGGCAGGAAGGCTCCAAGAAACGCTGCTAATCGCTATCAGAATCATCGAACCCACGGCTTATCTTAATACACTGTGTTTAGACGACCGTGCTAGTTAACCGAATCTATTGATCTTTCTTTTCTGCAGCAAATACGCCAGAAACTAGTCCTAGTCTCAGTTAAACTGAACTTTAACGATAGAAACTGCCAAAACAAAATGGCGAGTCCACAGCTTCCTCTTTTACAATTATTCCAGTTGTAAAAATATTTTTATCAGACATTTTTGGATGTAATTCTTTCATAATGTTTCAATAATCATGGTCGATCTTCTGACAATTTTCTAAGAGCTATAGTGAAGTATACTTCACACAAGTTTAACGCTAGAACTGCCAAAACAAAATGGTGGGTCCCCCAATTTCTTTTTTGCAATTGTTTCAGTTATAAAAATGTTATAAAAATAAGAATTGTATAAAATTTCAATGTATATATCGCTGGATTTATTGTTCGGTAGTTCTAATGTTAATAATACCGCTTAAAGCGTTTATCTAACGACGTTTCTTATACCTGCGATGTGTACCGATTTGTTTACTCGTTTCTTGTACCCCAAACGATCGATTTAATCGTTCCACATGATTCTCTTCGATTCTGAAAGGATTGAGAATAGGAGGTTATATAATCATTAACGCATCGACTGTTTCCGATAGCCGTAATTCTGTGACGCAATTGTTTGTCCAGATCGTAATGTAACGTTATAATTATATGCGACAATGTTCCACGACGTGTATCAAAGTTTCAACCCTTAAAGGCTGCGAAGGGCAGACGCGCAAAGTGTTCAACTTATTGTTAAGCGGCTGCTATAAATAAAGTTACTCTCGCTTGATTAACTGTACTGTGTATGCAGTCCGAAAATAATATCAACAGCTGGATTGCAGACGGTTGTGCATTTAATAATTTCAACAGAATTTCATTTCACATTCTGCTTACGTACCAGAGACATGTTTATCAAAATGTCCAGCTCCCATGCAACTCCCCTTTTTCGTATGTAACTCCTTTCTTTGCCGATCGGTCCGTTTTAAATAATAAAAATGAAGAACCTAATAATAATACCGCATGAGCTACCACGTCGTTAGAGGAGCGCCGGACGTTTCGTGCAGTGGTGTACCAAACGAAAAGGATATTTTAAATCTCACCGGCGTCGTTAATTATCCTTTTTCGAAGGATTAACTCGCACACGGTCTGCGCAACAATGACAGGATAAATAATGATCGGTTGGAGTCGCGGCATGCCGAACCGCATCCTCCTGTCGCGTGCTCAAACTGGGTCTTAAGGTTGTTTCGGAAGGTTTAGGACCTCCGGAGAATGCGGCCCGAGGGCCTGCTACACCCTTCTACCTTTCTTCGAGAACGATCTACGGGGCTTTACGAATATTTATACGTGCTCTTACCGGCGAGACACGATCAGGATCATCATCGGTCGGTTTTCTGTGGATGGCGAGTGAAAGCTGTACGAACTAGGCTCCATTCGAGCTTACGGCAATTAATCTTATTGTCTGAATAATTGTGTACGATCTCCTGGCGTCGTTAGAAGGGTGTCCCATGATTAATCGCACCTCGCTCGCGATGGCAAGTTAAAAGAGAGCGCAAGAAGCGAGCGCGAACGGACGAGCACAGTGACAAGTGGACTGTGGATATTAATGCAACGAGTACCAATTTATGGGATACGAAATTAGGCATAATTTTATCCTGCACGTTAACAGCTCCATCTCGTTCTATATAAAGTTCGCGTGGCGCTAAACTTTAGCAAACCGTTCGTTTTACAGAACTCGTCTCGGAAGGTTGTTTCGCAACCAGAGACTCTTTTGCATAAACTTCGAAGAGCGAAGTTTACCGTCACCTCGTTATTGCCACAAAGATATTGCCTTAAATAATTTTACCCGCTGATTTTTCAAAGGACAGCACTTCGTTCGAACTGAGAATAGTTGAACATTCTCCGATGCCTCTTAACATTAAAACCACCGAACAATAAATCCAACGATATGCATTGCTTTTATGCATCTACTAAAACTTCATTCAATTTTTATTGTAACATTTAATAACTGTGAAATATATACGAATCCGGAATCAGGTACCAGCGAGAAAGTATCGCGTCCTGTTGTCCCTCTGTCGGTGATTTGCTAGAGGAGGCTACCTTGCAGACCCTATTTTAGACGCTGGCTATATTACTGTAACGTTAAAATCAGACATTGCTTTGTTTAAAATAGAATATTTTAATACTCTTTGACTTAGACCAATGAAATTGACTGTGCGAAGCAGTTCGGAGGGAACACAGGATCCCGCGGAAAACAAATAAATCGATCGCGAAAGTGGAAGAGACTGTAAGTTATTCATGCGTGGAAAAACAAGGAGGACGAGGAGATCTTGTAAATTACAATTCTCGACTCATCCACGATACTCTGCTCCCTTCTCTATCCTCCCATCGCCCCTCCTCCATGTGTTTGAAGGACGAGTACAAAGGAGGTCGAAGAGATGTAATTTCCAACAGGTTCGTTCGAGGAAAAACATTAACGGGCACGAATGAAACGCGTTCGATACCATGCCCCTACCGTATTAAGTACTATAATACTTTTCCCCCGGGACCAGCCAGACGGACGTCTGATATTCGAAAGAAACGGATAATTCTATATTAAGCGACGACTATGATCGGATGCCACGATAGATGGCCCAATTTCTTCGGGAATCCTGCGGAGACCTTGAAATATTTTCTCATCGATCGGTGATCTCTGATAAACTTGATCTTGACGCTTTAACTTTAAGAAATTCCATTCACTGCGACCGTAAAATAAATCGCCGTGCGAAGGGTTGAAGGGTTGAACATTTCTTTGCAACTTTCTGCATAAACAAAATGGTCCAGGTTTTCTTAAATACAGACACAATTACGAGAAAGCTTGCCTTGATAATGGTTTTCTCACATTAGAGTCATCCTAATACAGTATTCTTTCCGTAACTGTAGCAAGATCTCTACCGTAACTGTGGAACTGTAATACCGACTGAGGGGAACTCTTTTGGAATTCTTTTGGAATCAAACATCAATTATTTTCCAATGTAAATTGCAAAGCAGTATGTGAATAAACATTTTACTAGAGCCACAAATATTAATAGCTAAAATTTTAAGGAAAACTCGTTACGCAGTTTTAAATTTCCTGTTTTAGGAATCTCTCAAAAAGATATTCACAATTTCTTGAGAGAAATTGCCGAATAAACTGGTTTGCTTGTACAGGAGGGTAGAAGTATAAATGCAATCTAACAGCAATAGATTATGTCAATCTCAATCCTGTAACCCACATACGTATTAGCGATGTAGACAGTTATTACGATCATCGGTGTACCCCGAAGCTCTCTTTCGGCAAAAGAAGCTGCAAAAGTAGAAATTCCTGGGGAACTGTTGCTGGATTGCATGCCGGAATGTTACAATCTCTTTATACTTTTCTTGCAGTTTCTTTCAGCATCTTGATCCTCTCCCATCCCCGTTCCTCGGCTCTTCAGCGAACCGTTCAACCCTCCGCGAGCAGAACTCCTCGTGACGATCAGTTTAAACCGACAATTGTTTATATTAGAGCTAATAAAGCAACCCGCGTGTCGTGAAATGCCGTCTTCGTGTAGCTTCGTGATACACGAGGAAAACGAGCGACTTCGTTTACGTTCCGCGTTCCAAAGCAGTTGTTAACGTATTCCTTGCAAAACGTAAGTACTGTTTATTCATGCTTCCTTTCCTTCATCCGTCACTCGCTGCTCACAACTTTGGAAATTCATTATTTATCAACAGTCCTGTTTGCTGTTATTCAGTAGTTCTAGTATTAACATTTTACTGCTCTGTAATTTCTAACTAAAATTGTTAGACAACGATAAAAATTGCTGTGGTCGTTCACAGATCCATTGGAAAATTACCAATCACGGACAACGGACCTTGAAAAATTCAGAAACAGTCGCCGGTCGGTAAATCGTTAAATTAATTTTTATTCGGCTGCTAGTCAAACGTGCCGACACTATTCGTTGCGACACGCGCGTTCTCGTAATCCTAATAGAGTTGTATTGTTAATACTGATTAAATTTCGAGCGATTTCACGGTTCAGGGTCAATCTCGTTAGTTTGGAAGGAAGGGGTTAATGGACAAAACAGTGGCTCTAACGACGGAGATTCCTTCGTGTAGCGCCCTTCTCTTTCGGTTGGCCCCTCCCCCCGGGGGGAGTGGGGCAATTATCACCTATCCAGTGCCCTTTCTTTTGGGGACCGTCGTTGCTCCCATGGCGTAGGGCTCTCCCATTATAAACGGTCTCGAGTGGCAGCGTAGTCGGACCAACGGGTATCCGTGAAAGAAATAATCAGCTTTACGCTTATCTATAAATAGCGCGCTCGCGCGAACACACGTTCACACGAGTTCGCATTCGCGGTGTGCCGTGAAAGGGAGACGCCGACATGTGCATACAGGTGCATTTTCCCCAGCGAGCGCAAATTGATTCGAAAATCATGATGCCCGCGGACCGGCGACCGGTTCCGCGCATTGATTGCCCCGCAAATCGTAACTTTATCGTTCCTACCGCGATCCTTGCGATATTTCGCGTTTCTTTTTCTCGTTTCTCGTCGCTGCACGCCTCTCTCGGTCTCTTTACCCCGAGGAGCAGTCGGTGCAATAAAAATGCGCGAGTACGAGTTTCGATTTCTTGGTCGGAACATCGTCGCGACCGGGAGGATTCGTCATACCCACTGCAAAATAATTAGAATGTTCTTTTACATTCTCGAGGCCGAACGCATTTTCGCCAACTTAAAAAACAATTTTAAATTACAATTGATTCAATGTAATTTTGATGATATTGTCAAAAACGAACCCTTAGATTAGTGGTTGTAATAATTGCAACATTATATGTGTATTAATATTATATGAATTAATAGAATTGAATAATTTTAGTTAAGTTAGTTTTCCTCCGACAAAACGTCGGAACACGCAGTTTTTATTTTTTTTAACAACGACGCACCAGAAATAAAAATATGAAAAAATTCATGGACAACTATTGGGACCATATACGGGTACTGTAAAAATATAAAAGTGGTCACTCTAGAACTTCCATGTGAAATCTGTATTTTTTCGATTTTCCAATTTGAAACTCTGAAATGAGCTGCTTAGATTTTTTAAAAATCGTTAACCAAGAAAAATAAGCAAGGGATGATTTGTTTTTACCCCGTAACTACCCTCCCCATTGAGATACAGGGTTGAGATTTTACTTACAGGATTTACTTTTAGATTTATGTAAATAAATTTATATGAATATAAATATTAATTATGTTCGAATGGATCGTAAGATCTTTAGAATCTAAAGAATGTGATCGTTGTCGGAAAATAGTTTCCGCAACGTGATTTTGTATGCGTTTAATTAGAGCCGCAACTATTCCTCGTCTATAAACGTCCGCGAGTCTCCGAACAAATTCTTGAAACGTCTTGCACGAGCTTCGAATTGCGGCAAGCGTGATACAAAAATAATCCGCGCACATGCAATCGCGTTCTAAAGCAATTTCGCGCCGGCGAATCGACACTACTTGTTGCAACTTAATTGGCCGTAATGCGGCGTCACTAGACGATCCAATTGTGTCAAAGTTTACGAGAATCGACAACGTAAGAATAGAATAGATAAGAGAGCTTGATGCAATCGTTCCTCGGCTAAAATATGCTTCCATCGAAACGCGACTGTAATTCTGTTTATTAAGAGTTTATTAAGTTATTATTAAGAATTATAATATGTGCTCAAATAAGGAAAATTAATTCAATAAATTCTGGCAAAACTATTTTTCTAATTTGAATAATTGTTCAGAGAAAAAGTACAAGTTTAAACTTCAAACTGTCCTAACTTTTAGGTCTGGCAATAATAATAATTTATAGAATAAATTATAAGTAAAAGTAATAACTATTTTCGACTGCTGTAATAGTAGATGCACATTGTAAGTTAACCACGTGGACATGATTGATTATTAAACGGTGAATTAACTAATATGTCAGATGTGATTAGCATTTTTCCAACGATTAATCAACGTCAAGCGTCTTCGCGTTGCTATAAAATCACTCAAAGATTTTCCCGCGCAATTCGTATTGGCTGGCAAACGATTAGCGGGAATAACATCGCCGACAATATCGTAGAATAGGATAACGAATATTAAACCAATAAGTTGGCAATTGGTGATTTAACCGATTACCAGTCAAGCCGATTAAGATTCAATGGCTTGACAAACGACGTATCGAGATCTTAATTGACGTTAATCGAACCTGCATTGATGTACTTCTCCGTTTATGGTTTGCACAGAATCGCGAGCAAAAGGGTAGCAAGAAAGTTTGAACAGCTGTAATTAGCCGTAGAGATTTGTGACTAAAGGTTTAACAAATACGAGATAAAAAGATTTTTCAATAATTATTTCTACACAATTTTATAAATGGCGAACAGATAGCTAATCTTCTTCGACTTATCTTAAATTTCGCGACTGCATCCCCTTTCGAATCTCCACTGTATCTCCTTTCACTTACCGACTACCCTTCCTACGGTTATATTTTCTTGTATGTTTCATTCCCTTCGATCATTGTATTTGTTTCGGCTCCTTCAAACCTCTCGATTTATTATTTTTATCAGCTGGATCGCATGCTTTGAATACTGCACACTTTTATATATATATATATATATATTTCCAAAGAAGATTGTTGAAGAAAATAATTATATTTGATCTAACAACAGGAATATTCTCCCAAGAAGAAATTCCAGCGAGACTGCAAGATAGCCACCTACCCTCTGAAAACAAATTCTTGAGAATGTTGCGATTTATAATATCGAAAAATGATCGAGATCGACGGACAGGTAATTATTCTGCAGCGTCGAGGAGACTTTTCGTATCGCAATTCACCGTGATGCAGGAATTAAAAAAATTTACTCAAATTATCTGCTTTTATCGTTCTCTTCGGCGCCCATTCTCGGGCTCAGCGACTGCCCTTCCGATTGGTCGCAGACGCGGAGCTTTTTTTTCT
This sequence comes from Agapostemon virescens, assembly GCA_028453745.1. Classification (NCBI taxonomy): domain Eukaryota; kingdom Metazoa; phylum Arthropoda; class Insecta; order Hymenoptera; family Halictidae; genus Agapostemon; species Agapostemon virescens. The sequence goes on from CM052086.1 coordinate 988,670, forward strand.
TCCATAAAAATTCCAACGCTCACCCCTCCCCCAACCCCCTTGCTCTGTCGTGCGTACAAAGTCATGACTTGCATGGGCGCCGATAGAATTTTATCCCGTATCGGGGGAGGAGATATTTTTTTCGAACGACTCAAGAATGTTCGTCCATCTGTTCGACAAAGGAAAAATCAAAAAGATTCCGTCTAAACAATTCCGGAGGACTCTCCGGCTCGACAAGACGACACCCCTAGAAAAGTTACCCCTAGAGAAACTTTCGACTTCTCTAAATTGTTGTAAACGGAGATGGGCAAACTGGGCATCGAAGAATGGGCTGGCTATTGTTTATTTAACACTCTAAGTGCCTAGCAAACAATCTCAAGAATGCCACAAAATTAAGGTAATCATTTAATACAGCAGAAATTGAAAACTTGAAAAGATAAGGCATCTTCGTCGACAGCGTCTCGATGAAAGAGTTTCTAGACGCGAGTAGGGGTGAGTCCACACCCCCTACCTAATTTAGCTACTTAACCCCTGCAGTCAGACTGTGATCAAGATTTCCAACTGTATCTTCTAAACTTGTATCTCCTTAATTTCCTTTAATATTTAATTTAATTTATTTCCTTTAATATTTTATTGTAAAATAAGTCATAGGCCAAGGGGTTAATTTTTTCCTCCCCGTGCCATCCCCGTGCCGCCGCCTATGATTATTCAGGGGCGAGAAGGCGCCATTACCGGATCTAAAGAGGGTGTCGATGATGCGAGACAAGAATGATCGTGACCTATTCGATTTCGGCGGACAGGTGGTTTTATTCGGTCTGGGGAGGAACCGCATCGAAAACTGGCACCGTGGGATCGCGCAAGGGTGGTGCAAAGCCGAGGGGCGGGCGGGGGTTGCAAAGAAGATCGCGAAATTAGAAGGATCGTCTGGGCGATAAAAAAATCCTAATGAAAACGTGATCGCGTCGGCGCCCATGGACGGCTACCCCTTTTTAGCTACTCTCATCGCCGTTGGAGGCCGAGAGCGTGGCTCGAGAGCGAACTCGAAGGCTATTTATAGTAGGGAGCGGCTTCTAGTTCCCACCGCGTGAAAAATCGCGACTGGTTTCCTGCGAGGCAGAGAGCGGGAAAGAAAGAACGCGGCAAAGAAAAGAAGGAAAGCGGGCAACGCGACGGCTGACTCTTCGAGGGAGCACGGGGAAGGGAGGCAGGGCTAAATGAAAGGAAGGGAAGAATAGAGTCCGCGGAGGAGGAGGAGGTGGAGACGAGAAGAGAAAGTGGAAGAAAGAAGGAGAATCAAGAGATGAGACGGACTCCAGAGTCTATACTTGACTTGCCGGTGTTAGGGTGCGTCCAGACCTGAGCGAGATCACCAGCAGAAGCAGATCAAGCTAGATGTCCACGAGAACAAGTGGCTCCCAGAGAGACCCTCCAGTTTCAGAGGTTCTACTTTAATACGCAAACGCTGCGATGGCTGCCGGAAAGGGGCCGTACACTTTTCCCTTACGCAGAGGCGGAAAACATCCCCCACAGGTGGGGGGACCGAGAATAAAAACTCCTGACCTAGGTCATTGATAGGTAAAAATTTTAATTGCGAAATAAAAACGTGAAACTGTGGCTGATCGATTTTTCTAGACTTTAAAGAGGTCGTCTTTCGCTCGGGTCGACGTCGATCTACTAAAAGTAGATTGTAAGAAGAAGTTTCGCGAAGTTATGTGCACCTGCCAACCCTATCGACGAGTTATTATAGATGATCTAGTACCTTAGGGTCCCAGTACGACAACCAGTTGTGCGAATGTGGACACGTAGCTTTAAATTCTGCGAGGGAATGTGCGGACAAGTGTGTACGGGCCTTCAGTTTGGTCTCGGGATAGCAGACGAGAACGGAGACGCGGCTTTAGGTTTCACGAGCGAGTCTGCACGCAGCGTTATCCATTCGGCCGGCGTTCGTCCCGAAAGGCCTGAAAGCCCTGAAAGGCCGCTGTCCTTGCAAGGGCGCTCTCGTGAACTACACCCGCGAAGGAGACAAGAAAGTTGCCGAAGGCGTTCACATCCCCCTCTGCGGAATTTCAGGACAGAAATACAGGCAGCCACTCGGTTGCTGATGGGACCGACCAGCCTCGCCGAGGCATTCGAATTAAGCGTTCAGACGCGTCACACTCATTTCGGATCGGCGATCGGTGTTTTTGCAAAGAACACGCGTGACCAAAGGAAGATTCATATTCCCTTTATCGTTTCACGGACGAGCAGCTTCGAGATTCTTTGTCACAGACTCCGGTTCGCTATTTATGCTACCTCCTAGTACGTAATCGTGAATGGATGTAGCTAACGTGCCACCGTTCAACCCCTGCCGAATTATAATTATATAATTATTATACATTTCAACGAGCACAATATTATAAAATATTTAGAAATCAGCTGACCAGTGCACTCAGAGCCATTTTAATTCCTAACTCGAGACGTTTTTCTGTTCTAGAATAATTCTGTTGCACGTGATTCATTATCAAATTTGTTAATTCTGTATGCTCATCGTTACTAACCCAATTGATTTAATTGCAAAATTAAAAATTCCCTTATTACTATTTAAAACAGCTTTTACATTGCTCTATTTGCATTTAACACTAAAACTACCGAGCAATACATCCAACGATATACATTGCTCTGTAATAATAACAAGACTGCATCTACTGAAACATCATACAATTTTTATTGCAACATGTGGTTCATTAACTCTAGAACTACCAAACCAGCCATTTTGACTGGTCCCCAGTTTTTAATATAATATATTATATTATAAGTAATAATATAATATATTGTGTATATATAATGTATAATATAATAAAAATATATATAAAAAGTATTGTAATAACTTACAATAAGTATACTTCTTACAATAAGTATTGTATGAAGTTTTAATAGATGCAGTCTCATTATTATTGCAAAGCCAAATTGATCTCTTTGAAATTCTGTTAAACTTTTGCAATTTACATAGTTCTCCTATATTTTCTGCAGGATTGTTTTTATTAACAATCTGTCGATTAATTCCAGTCGAATATTGCATGGAATTATGCACTTCCTAGAAAGGAAGTATCTCCTTTTTTCTTGGAATACAGTTTCCCTCGCTTAATTGCGCATTCCTGTGATTAATTGCTCGTTTTTCATTACAGCGTCGACGTTTTAAATGCCTGAATTATTATTATCCGGCGCCTGTTTATCCCACCTTGCCGAACGGGGAGGTGTATTTGAGCAAGAATAGAAGTAATTTGAATAGAAATCTGCTTATATTACGTAACGTTCTTCGAAGAACCAGTATTTCTCATATTTCTCTGTGTACCGTCTCATCTGCAACAATAATTCGTATGCAGGTTAGTCAAATATGAATTGCATCGATATCTGTCTCTGTTAGCTCGATACCACGAAATAAAATATTTTACGATAACACCATTTAGTCGTTGCTCCATTTCAGTGCGAAAACGAGTTACACTAAGAAAACAACCACCACTGCTAGCTTTTCTCTTTAAATCCAATGAAAAATTAAAAAGGATGCAGCGACAAAGTTCGATTCGTAAATTCAAGTTAAAAACATTTTCAGGTTAACGTCAGCCATGATACTTTCGAGCGCAGGTGACACACAATATCGAAAAGGATTAAAAACGCTCGAATTTTAGAATATTTATCTACATCATTATCGTGCATCCTCTTTCCCTTAAATGTCAGCTATCGCACGTTATCGCGGCGTTATCAAGCACTTTGTTATCCAATATTTCAAAGGACGCGTTCGTAACAGGAAATGCGCAATACTATCGCGCAACTGTTGCAACAGTATAATAACACAGGATAATAAATCGTTTTCTTGCCGCTCGGTGAATTATACCTCGACAAACTTATCCAATTACGTTTCTAATAAATGATTAGGACGCAATAACCATCGTTAAACAATCTCTGTTTATCGGTCGAATGTTTTTCGTCACATATTTTACGCACCCGCGTAAAATATTCTCCCGCCTGCATCTTTTGTCGCGCATGCGCGCCAACACCATCAGGGAGCAGACGTTCGCGCAGCATTCACGTACCAGTGACCCAGATTATTTAAGAAAAATTATCAATGATATAATTACCCGTCTGCCACCGTACAACCGTAAAACGATACTTCCTGTCAGTGTCAATCTGCGGTCACGGAACGCCGGTCGGTCGACGATCAACAAACCGATTGTTTGTCAAAAAATGTTTCGCTGGGCAGCCGCTCGACGTAGTGTCTGCTATCCAGCCGGCCGGCAGCATAGTTAATCGATAATGCATGTCGAACGGAAAAGGCGATGGTGGCACAACAGTTGAAATCATTGCATACCTTTTATCGCGATTGATACGGTTGTTGCCTCTTTTATACTTGCCTCTCTCTGTCATAGGATCGCAGATCGGCCTAGCAATCGAGTCGCCAGTACACGGACACACAATGCACGACAAAACGTCAAAAACACGCACCAGAGCAGAGGGGACGGGTCGAAGACCCTGCGATACTAAGCGTTTTCCGAAGCCATCGGAAGATGGCGGTCCAGGCGACTCACAAATTTTATCGAGTTTCCATCGATGCAATATTTTAGGTGCGACTCTATGTACAACGTGTACGTTTTAAGGTTGATATATTTTTGTAGAATTGTTTTCGAACTTTTGTAGAAATGTTAAAGAAAATATTTAATTTAGTAATTTCTCGAAACAAGAATATATCATACATCAATGATTGAACTGATCGCGTATTGAAACGAGGAAAAAGGGAATAAGAGAAATATGTGTATTCCGGAACATTTAAAATTTTTGTCTATGACTATGGGGCACGAATTTGAACTGATTATACTACTCTATGTATGCATTGACCGCGGCATATGAAAAGGTTGCTTTGACAAACCTAATTTTTAATGTTTGAACCTTGAACCTTTTTACGAAACGTTATTTGAATTGAATGAAATTTGTCCTCTACTCTTATTCACATCATAGATCACTTAATAGATGCGAACGATACATTTGATCTATTGTACTTTGATGTTATGTATAGTACATATAGGGTGGCCTGTATGACTTATAACTGGGCCTTTAAAAGTGATACAATTATACTCATTGCAATGCACAGATTAACAATATCACTCGCATTTGATTACCGAATTTTTAAAGTGTAAAAAATATATATAGAAACAAAGATAACTACATATATACCTTTGTTAGTACTTTAGGTACATGTTATTCTGTTTTGGATGTTAACAATGTGATTTACTATCTTAGATAATCTGTAAACAATACAGAATCCAGTACAAATAAGAAGAAAATTAGAATGTTTAACGAATACCAACTTAATTGCGATAGAGGAGCTACTATGATCATTCTGTATATTTGCACTTGACCTCTTGTTTCATGCTCACGCAGATGATTATTGATTCATGTAAATAATGTCGTTTGATAGCACTGCGAGAAATGCATGATGACTTCTAGTTTAGAACGTACGTTGTTCCGAGTAAACGAATCAAGTAAACATAACGGAGACCGTTGCTGCCGGTTTAAACGTGGATAAATAATTCTATCACCCATATTTCGGTAACATGGCAGTCAAAGTGTTAAAGAGTATGCTTTTGTACGGCACTGTGTGACCGGTCACATTCACGCAAACGTTTACACGAAAGTACCTGTTCGTCCCGGTTGCCAGTGTACGTTTACAGTATCGAATTTATTGTTTATGTGTAATACTAACTTTCTTTGACCCCGTGGTATGTTAAGCAGAAGACACCGAATTAATACAAAAATATGGCTACTCGTAAATCCGACAGCATTCGCGGAACACGTGCTCTGCACCTTTCTTTCTTGTAGGTTAGTGTATTAGTGTTGGTTTGTGGTTATAATTCTGTATGTAAGAGTTGAACGTATAACGCTGCCGGCTCTACTTGAAACGATTGGCATTGACTAGTGACAAACGCGTAATCGCCTTGCATTAACAGTGCATGTTCTGAATGGGACTGGTGACGGGTTGTGCGACAACATTGTGATAGGATCGTCAAACGTGTCGTATAACTCAAAAGCCGGTTGTACCCTTGACTTCTCTGGATCTAACCGTTCACGATAACCTATACAAACATTACCATTCTAATTTATAACAGCAACAAATTCGACAATTATTATTCTAAATAATTCTATTACTATTCTAATTCATAGATTCTTATTTTTAGTACCGGTAATGTGAATAATTTTTAATATATTCTTTCTTAAAATTGAATTATTAGAAGCAATATAATTCGGTAAAAAATTCGTAGACAATCATACCCAGATCGTTAACGCAGTGGAACGCGATTGGGCCGTTTGCACCATGCCATCGATTATGAATAATCATGTTGCGATCGATTGATATTCCACACTGAGGCGTGTCCCTCGAAGCAGCATGTCACTTTGTTCTACGTTTTTTAAATTCGTTTCACCGCATCGTAATTTCCCACGTTAACTTTCAGAAACGCGTGTATACGTTCGAATGCTGGAAGTGATAAGAGTTCAATAAAGTAAACACCATACGTTATCGATCGTGATAAAAATGTTGGATCGTCATCTCCCTCTCTCTTACACACATTCACCGAATATTCACAAACTATAAACCCTCGATTTTCTTGAGCACCTCGAAAAATACCGAAACCGGATAACCTCTCTCACTCCACGAAACGATCGTTTTCATTATTTTCGACAGTGGATGTTCATACGTCTAGACCGTGTTACGTGTTCCCGTTCGGACGTTCGCACGCGCTTAACTGACAATGAAATGGTGCTTTGTAATTTCCAGGTCGTGTGCACCTATGTATAGCGAGTACGAAACAGATACCATCAAGGACGTATGAAGCACAGGTCATTTGTAATTTTGTATAATTCACACTACACATCTCTAGTATCATTAATATACCAATAAACCGGGTACCAAGATTACGCGGGAGAATGAACATTAGGTGTCGCTATGCCCACTTAAGTATCCTGCCAATTATGCTGCTCGAACATTTCATCCTTTTTCAGAGATTCGGTATTTGGATCATTATCATGCCTGAAATACGAAAGAATACATTAGTTTTCTCCACATAACCTTTCTGCAGGATATAAATCTTCCTAATTATTATTAATATACATTACAAAAATACTTAACCTTTTAACATTTTCCAATTTTTAATAATAAATAATAATAAATAAATATAATAATTTAATTAATTTCGTTTATACCTGTCTGTTTTTTTGTTATGACGAGAATCGAATGAATTAAGTTTTTCTGGCAGGTACAATAGTATAATTATACATTCGAGTACTCGAGAACTTATCTCAACTCGATTTCATATCAGCTAAGAGAACTATCTTTAAAAGTAACTGTACTTCCGGTTGCTGAAGTTATATTTCACAGCTGCTCTGCGATTTAGGAGCAATCGTATTATTCGGTCGGTCGTAATTGTTGTTGCTTCTGTGTCCTCTATTACGGGAAATGTTATTTAGTCGAGCACGTCTTGAAAATATTTGATAGTGTCGAGTTACCGTCATTAGCAGACCGATAGGTGAAGGCGTCAAGCATTGATCCGTGAGTATAAACCTCCTAATGAATAGTATCGAATTGACAGGAGATTTTTATGTTTCGATTTTACGCGGTCTATTCGGGTCAGACACGATACCATAGGACAGCATCCAAGTATTCAAGTAGCCGGGTACCTAACCCGAACTCTGGTTCGAATCAATAAAAGTACTTATTGTTACACAAAAGCGATACGTTCGTAAAGTCGTATGTTTTACCAGTAGATCCCTTTCGATAACCGATTTTGTATCTCGCGGATATCGATTAATCGATAGACAATTCCAGTTAGTAGATAGTTAGCATTTTTACTATTTCAAATTCTAACGATTCAATGTTACGTAAATACTTAATTGCTTTGTATCAAGAAACTTAGATTGTGTTTTTTAAACAAAGATTATTTATTATATGAAAGTTATATGTTTTCATATTCACGTGTTATGTTATGTTGTGTGTATCTATAAACTAATTTTCCATGACTGTTGCCTTATGTTCATTGAATATGCGATATGTTTGGTATATCTATTTTGTAATATAATAATACAGGATTAAGATTATTTTTCAGTGATTAGTTTGTTGTTATCGTGTAAAATAAAGTAAAGAAAATTTGAATGAAGGGGTTGCAGAAGGGGCGATCGCTGCCGAAGATCAACGAAACGGTTTCGGGTGAGCTATCGATTCTAACCGAAGACTTCCGGAAATAGCCGAGGTCGTGAAAGTGACGTATGTACGTCAGTCAATGTGGGCCGACCCGCGTATCGTCGGTAGAGTTCTGAAATTCTACGAAATCGTAGTATCGGGTGGAGGATCGCTAACGTCGCGATTCGCAATCATGAATTTCGTTCAGTAATATCGTAAAAGGGTTGAGGGAAGCGACTTACCGTCGTATGTTCGTATACATTGGTGTGAGAAAAATTGCTGCTCTTATACGTGTGCGTTAGGGCCCCGATCAATCTTCAAGTTCATGACCCCGCTGTTATTTGGTTAATTGGATTTATTCGTGATTGAATCCACGCTGAATTGATAGCATTTCGACAATTCTTCTCTCGTGAGGTATATCTCGAGTCATTCCTGCCAGGATCGATCACCGTGACCTAACCTTGAAATCGCCACATATCCCGACCGAGTTTCCGGAGATAATGCTTCCGTGAAAGTTACTGTTTTTCTTTCCTTGCAGATTCAGTACGGTGGTCACCTACGGGTGAATAGAGATGGCCACCCCACAAACACCAGGTAAAATTCTTCTATTTTTCTCGATTTATAGCTGACAATCATCTTTTCGTTGATCTGTCATGTTGACAGCAATTGTTTGTAGAGAAACAACGAGTACTGTCGTTAATGTTCCATTTGGTGTAGAATGTTTATGAAACAGCGAATTGTCTTGTAAAAATGAATCATTCCATTCAGAAGAAATTTTTTCACCATAACCATTTTTTTTTAGGTATGGATCCCTGGGTGATCCAACCCAGGGAACGTGCAAGATACAGAGAACAGTTTGAGTCTTTAAAACCAATAAATGGTGTTGTTACTGGAGGACAGGCAAAAGAGTTCTTGCTAAAGTCTCAACTTTCAACTGGGACCCTTGGGCAAATATGGTATTATTTTTTTGTTGTCACAATGCTTTGACATTTACTGCCAAGTGATCTGGAAGATAATTGTGATTTTCTTTGCTTTATATCCATGATGACGATAATATGACATTATATTATTTTTAAGCTGGAATTCTTCTATGTTACGTTGTTGTATATGAAATGCCTTGTTTTTTATTGTCAACAAATTTCCAAGCTTCCTCATATTATAGTGAAAATAGAATATTTTTATCTGTCACATTCTTGATTTATGTATATTAATTAATCACCACGTTTTCTTAAAAAATGACATACTGTTATTGTTAATATGTTATTTTTCACCCATACAAAAGGAATAAACAACAGTTACATTAATTGACAATAAAATGAAAATGATTAAAAAATAAAATTAGACATTTAAATTAAAATTGAATGTAGAATATTGTTGATTAGATTTATACTTTAAAGTTATGTACCAGTAAAGTAATAAACGAATAATTATTACCAGTAAAGTAATAAATAAAAGAATATTTTTATAAGTGTTTTTCATTAATGTTATCAGCAATAGTCTGTTACAATATTATCTCTTTTGCTCATTCAATTTAATTAGTGTAATATGTATGTACCTTATGGAAATATTTAAAGCACAATTAAATTCCAGACAATCAGATACAATAATTTAATGTGGCCATTTTTATGCAGGACTCTATCAGACACGGATTCAGATGGTAAACTGGATATAAATGAGTTCAGTATTGCTTGTAAATTAATTACTTTAAAATTACATGGTTATGAAATCCCTGATGTGTTACCACCGATTTTGGTGCAGAGTTTAAAGGCGCTTTCTATTAGTAAGTACATATATTGAATATCAATTAGAATTGTTTTAAAGGAATTTTATTTACTTTGATATTTACATAGGTGATACTAGTACAACAAGCTTAACAAATGGAGCTGCCAGTATACCCCCACACAATAATGTTGGTTCTTTAGTGAATTTAACTGGACCCCCACCAATATCTGTACAACCTTTAATTGGTGGGATGTCTATGCCTGGATCAGTTCCACGCCCCTTAATAGGCCCTCCACCTTCAAATGGACCGTTACCTGGACATCCCATTAGACCTGCTTCACCCATGACTTTACCAGGTAATTTATTTCATATATATGTTTAGATTTCAATCATGAAAAAGTACTGATAAGCATTGTATATCACAACAGATACAATATCGTGTCTTAAGTTGACTTTACAGTTGCTATACATTGCATAACAACTAAATATTTCAGTTTTAAGAATCAGAATAAACAATTTACTTATTGTTATTAATAACTTCATAAATTCATGCCAATACTTAGTATGGTTTTCTCAAATAAAAAACATCTTAACTAATGAGCAGCATTATTTAGCATTATTTTACTTATGCATCATACTACACAGCATCACGACAAAGTAGACCGAATGTGGCTGCTACTACACATGCCACAACTCACACAGCGTCAAAGCCACCTGCTCGACCTGCACCACCCTCTGTGGGTATGTTATAAGAATTGGATGTTTGTATATGAATGATTACGTCTGGATCTTCTTCTTCTCTTCAATTATTTCTTTGAGGCTTCTCAAAATATTACAATCCTTTTTTTCTTTATATTGATGTGACATAACCATAAGAGTATGAAATAATAATTTATTGTGGTATATGCTTTACAACTTTGAATGCAGAATCTCAGTTTTGCATGAGAAATAAATGATCATATTCTAACTATTTCTAGTATGTCATACTTGACATAATGTACAAAAAAAAATGTTAATTAAGAACAATATTAAGGCTTTTTAATCGTTAACAAGAATGACCAATGGATTCATATATATTGTAATATAAACATAGTATCATATTTACTATACAGCACCATTTCATGTTATGCATTATATAATTGTCATATTTATGTAGGAACACAACACACATCATTGAACATATATTATCATTTCTTCTGTCTGTGTATTTGTTTAACACGTTAAGCGCCACACGGACCGGCGACAGATTTTTGTTCTGCTATCGCGGCGCGCGTTACGTTACCCGACTGTTTATACATTGATTCGTCTATCGACGAGCGGCTCGCCTGACGGCTAACCGTGGCTTGAACGGAAAGGCACAGAAATTCGGCGTGGCGCTTAACGTATTAAGGAGTACTATTCAATGACATATATTATACATGGATTTGTTGTCAGTATTGATGTTCTGCTTTTGTATATATGTGTTCTAATTTTAAAATATGTAATTTTATATTATCATTGTCACAACAGCTTTGTTTACTGACCATGCATATTATATACATTCTACTCTGCTGATTTTTTATTGTGCTACTTACACCTATACAACATCTATACAATGATATAATATTTATGCTGCTGCAAAAAAAAAGGAATCGTGCCTTCTTCAAGTACTACCACTA
>CM052086.1:1000241-1025895 GCA_028453745.1 Agapostemon virescens
CTACTACCACTTCCACTACTACTACCCCTAGTGGTGGTCCTCCTCAAAGACCTGCACCACCCACAAATATTGGTATGTCTCAAGGCATAAAAGAAGTTTGAAAGAAATAGATATTGTTTTTTGAAAGTGGAGTAGATAACGCATGTGAACTTAGACATTAGTTTCCCATATTTCTAGGTCTATATATTCAGACAGAAAAATGATTCCTTTTTGTATCATACATCATGACATCATACACTTCCTGTTAAAAATTATCCCTGTGGATTATATATATTCATAATGTGATTATTAGACTGTGGATTTTATGTGCTTTTAGAATTAGAAGAACTTAAAAGAGAAAATAGATTTCATTTAATTTTCAGTTTCTCACAATTGTCTTGATCAATTTTCATTTTGCACAAAAATCCGCAGTTTAGTCATTATGCTTTCAATTTTATATTTATTGCAAGGTATTGTAAGAATTTTAGTTGCCAATGTGTTACATTTTATTTGTAAATTATTATCTTATTTGCTAATATCTTACATTTCCTTTACAGTATTTTATTATATTGAATGTTTCTCAGTTAAAATAGAATAATTAAGTCGATGGGTAGCTGACATTGTATAATTTCAGGGGCGAACTTTATACCCGCTACTGTTGGACCTCCGCCGAAGCCGGCACCACCGTCATTCCCCAATAGTCCAGTGACAGCTGGTACTGTGACTAGTTCTACTATAGGTACAATAAATCTATATTTTGAACATTTAAATCACTTTCAATTTTCTTTACACTTTACTTTTGTCTATCAGTTGAGCAGATCTAAATAAGATAGTACATTGAGTTTTCAACATCATTTTATTCTTGTTTGCAGATTTACTTGATTTTGATTTACCAGGTATTCTCGATACAGTAACACATTGTGTGATGTAGAAAGTATATTATAATTCATTGCAATGAGCCTTTTATTAATAATTAATGATGCTTCTATTTTTATCTTTAATACTTGCAAAGTTTTTCAAGTTTCTAATTTTTAATATAATATTCCGATACATATAATACTTAGTAGTTTATTCTAGAGTAAGATTAATAGTAACAGACAATTATTTATCGATTTTTGTAGACAAAAATATTATTTCGAAAGTCACTAATTTTGAACTTATACAATTTAGTAAGGCTAGTTATTTTATTATAAATAGACTATGAACCTTTATGCAAAATAAAAACTGTCTATATTAACTACATGTAAGGAGAGTTGCATAAAAATAAATTTTTTCTCTTAATAATTTTCGTAGGGTATACATAATACCACTAATATTAAATTCATCTGATGTTTCTTCTATATTGCGTTTCACTTACCCAGTTTTGTTGTAGATACATAAAATTCTTGGCCTAATTATAAGCATCAATCATTAACATTGTATACATAATTTATTTTAAACAGGTATGGCTCCAGTAGCACCAATTGCTCCTATAAATACAAATCCAACGCCGATTGCTGCTTTTGGTATGGGTCAAACAATGCCAATACAACCACTGTGCACTGGCATGACTGCTCCAATTGGTGGTTCCACTGTAGCATCCATTGCACCAATGCCTACTGGTATATGAATTTTTAAATATTTTCACTTAATGTTTACTAACTCTTTGCTTTATTTACAATATTGGTGAAGGATGGATAACTTGTTTACGCAATTGAGTTAGTGATGATAAATCACGGTATTGGATAGATGTACCAATAGTTATATACTTTTTTAGGAGCTGGTGTAGTGTCAACCCCTCCAGTTGTAGGCTTACCCCTAGTGTCATCCAGTACAGCAAGCGGAGCATTAGTGAACGGTGTAATTGCTCAGACTCCAGTATCCACAAGCACACCATTAAGTACAACAGCACGCCCGCCAAGCATAGATAGAGTGGGTTCGGTTGATTCACAACATAGTCAGCATAGTCAGCACAGTCAGCATAGTCAACATTCAGTGGGTTCTCCACAATCTATTGAATGGGCTGTACCGCATCAAACAAAATTAAAATATACTCAAGTATTCAATACCTGGGATAGAACACGGACTGGTTACTTGAATGGTCCGCAAGCTAGATATATTATGGTGCAGTCACAATTACCACAACAGAAACTTGCAGAGATATGGTATAGTGACATAATCGTATATGCTCGATAGAGAGACTATTAATGTGATGATTCATAATATTTCTATAGAATTCGATTGCTTTATTAGGTCGCTCTCGGATATGGATCATGACGGTCGTTTGAGCTGTGACGAATTCGTGTTAGCAATGCATTTATGTGATATTGCTAAGATTGGTGAAAATATACCAGCCGCGCTTCCAATAGAATTAATTCCACCTGCATTTAGACGTCAACGGCAGAGCAGTTTAACACTTTCACAAGGTGGAACAGAAAGCATTGATCCATTAGCTGGCATGCCACAGGTAAAATTCAATCCAATTATGCTGTATCAAAAGGAAATAGAAAAATTTTCTTTTATGTAATTATTTCAAACGAAATTATTAGGTTACGTTGGGGTGATTTGTTGAGTTACAATATCAATTCCTATTGTTATTGAAAAATCTATTAAATATTTTTTTTTAAATTATGAAATAGTCACTAGTAGATACTGTGTTAAAACTGCATCCTACATTTATTCAATACTTTCTTCACGTTTACTCGTATTAAGACGTCTTTCGAGGATAAGCGCAAAGAAAACTTTGAAAAAGGGCAAGCTGAATTGGAACGTAGGCGCAAAGCATTGCTAGAAATTCAGAGAAAGGAACAGGAAGAACGCGAAAGAAAAGAAAGAGAAGAAGCAGAGAAGCAAGAAAAAATTAGGTAAGAAAATTCTACGTTGACCCCCTGTTTCCTTATATTACTAGAAAAAAAATGTAACAGGTTAGAACAAGAAAGACGTAGACAAGCGGAAATTGAGAAGCAACTGCAGAGGCAAAAAGAAATTGAACAGGAGAAAGAGGAACAACGAAAAAGAGCACAAGAACAAAGAGAAGCAGCGCGGAAGTAAGTTGAACTCTTTTTATTGTTTGGAAATTAATAATGGATTGTAATAAGTTTATTTCGTTTTATAGAGAAATGGAGAGGCAAAGGCAGTTAGAATGGGAGAAACAAAAGTCACAAGAATTACAGGCGCAGAGACAAAAGGAACAAGATGTACTGCTTAAGTTGAAAGCAAAGAATCAAACGTTAACTATTGAACTTGGAACACTTGTAAGTATTGAATAGGTTATCAACAACATGAATCGTGTTCATATCATATGCATTGCATAATTTATAATCTGATTTTTATAGAATGATAAAGTGAAGGAGTTATCACAAAAGATTTGTGACACTAGAGTAGGTGTCTCTGGTGTTAAAACGACTATCGACGGTATGCGGTCGACCCGTGATGCACAGTTACAAGAGATGGCTGCCTTAAAGAATAAACTTCGCGAACACAACCAAAGATTACTAGTTATGAGCCAAGAGAAGGCTCGTATCGAAGCAAAAAATAAATTGAATGCAAATATGGAATCCGCAGGGCAGGAAGCCATTAAAATGGCATTAGATAACAATAAGCAGATTGCTCTTAAACAAATGAAGGATAAAATTGCTGATTTACAGCAAGAGGTAAATATATTGTAGTAAACCTACATTTAAAATAAAATCATAATTAAACATAACATTTATATTGGCAGATTGATGCCAAAATGGCTGATATAGAAAATAATAATGGCCAACTTCAAGATGTTAAGACACAGATACAAAATTTAGCATCTGATTGCAAGAATCTCTATATCTCATTTGAAGAGAGAAAATTGAAGGTCTTAGAACTCAGAGCTAGTGGTGGTACTGTTGCCGGAACCGATTATACATCTGAATGGGGTGATAATGGTTGGAATGATACTACTGAGCCAGCTAATGATACTGCTTGGCCTGCCGCTGATGAAACTACAACTTCCACAGTGGAGGAATCTACTCCAGGAGTTCTGAAGTACAGAGCTTTGTATGAGTTCGTAGCTAGAAATCAAGATGAGATATCATTTCAACCTGGCGATATTATTTTGGTAATTTTTATAAAAGTAAATAGATATACTGAAGTAAAAATTAACTATTCATTTATACGTAATTTAGGTACCACCTGTTCAAAATGCCGAATCAGGATGGATAGCCGGAGAAATTCGGGGTCACATCGGATGGTTCCCTGAATTATATGTCGAACGAGTAGATGCAGTAACAGGAAATGACAATGCGTTTGTACAACAGGACAGTGTGGAAAAGAGAACTTTAGAGTTAGTGAGATACAAAATAAACACATTATTAAAACAAATTCAATTGTTGTCTACATTTATTTCTATTTATTGCAGAGGAATAGCTGAAGTTCCTGAGAATGTATCCGATGCTGGTTCGTTAGGAGGAGAAGCTCCTGTTGTGGAACCTATTATTCCTAACCTTGGATTAGGCATAGCTTGTGATATCCAAGCAACAGCTATCTTCCAGTATCGACCTACAACTGAGCAACATCTTGCTTTTGAGAAAGGAGATCTTGTTAAAGTTATTGAACAGCAGGTAATCATATTTTGTATACTATCTACATAACTATTAAACTATTTTTCTAATTTGCGTTATAACTCACAAATTATAAGGATAGGAAGAAAATTTCCAGACTTATATAATTTTTTAAATATTCAGAAAAACCAAAGTTAAAGTTCCATAATTTTTTAAATTTCTGAGATTAGGATCATTTCGTGTAAGTTAAATAATGATCATCTTCCATATCATTTGAAATACTAAATTATACAAACTATTATGCACTTAATTAGGGTGATTGGTGGTATGGCACATCTAGTACTGGAATCAGTGGTTGGTTCCCCAAGTCGTATGTCAAAGAAATTACTGCTAATCAAGCTGCAGTGGTTGATGGTCTCAATGAATACTACGTGGCTCTATATCCCTACACCTCCGCTGAACCTGGAGACCTAACATTTAATCAAGGAGAAGTTATATTAGTGACTAAAAAGGAGGGTGACTGGTGGACAGGCAGTACAGGAGATAGACATGGAATTTTCCCTGCTAATTATGTAGAAAGTTGTGATGCTCCAGAACAGGTGCAATAATTTTTTATTTAACTATTTTAACAGACGGAATTTTACTATATTGGAAATTGTAATTTTGTTCGTCATCATTAGAGGTGTGTGAGGACCCGAAAAGGTCTGGCTAGGACGGATCAAGAATATTCGAGTTCTCGCACACCTCTAACAATCATAACATGTGGTGAGTTTTATAATTTAACATCGTGTGTTAACATTAACCAGGATGTTTCTGCTATTACTAATACGACTGAAGAGATTACGACTGAACCTATTGCTGCGACGACTGAGCCGATCGCAGAAGTAACAACCAGGACTAGTCATGCAGAACTGGTTTGTAACATTTATTTGCATACCTTAATTTTGTATACGCCCACTCCAAGAAGTATATTTGCTAACTTGTACTGTACGATATCACGTTACGTCTTCATTTCACTTTGTACGTTTACATAAACTCATTAGATCGCAAAGCATACAGTAAGCTAGATTCGCTATATCCATGTTTAGAACGAGGAAAAGACTGCTGAGCAGCTCGAAGATGAAAGAGCAGCCGCAGAAGATAGAGCAGAATTACCAGACTTCGCCGCAATGACAGCACAACAGGTAATTAGTAGGGCAATAGTTTGTGATTGTACGCTCCGAAAGTGTGCAGTATTCGTTATTCGATGAATCTAAATTGCTTCCCATTTTGTCTTTGTTGCTGGCATTCCCGCTACTGCAGTATGTTAAGGTACTTTATCACTTAAGAAACACAGCTTTGTAACAACCTTACCTTATTTTTATTATATTTAGAGTACAGTCATGCGATGCTGAAAGATTTTCGGCGTGACTAGTAACTATAATAGTAACTACGACTGGACCACCGTCGTTCAAATACGCATTACTGTATAAAAAATGTATTTGTATATTCTAAAATCTAAAATGTGTATTTTTTTTCACTGCAGCGAGGAAGAAAACCTGAAATTGTACAAGTTATTGCACCGTATCAAGCTACTAGTGCCGAGCAATTAAATTTACAAAAAGGAGCGTTGATAATGATACGTAAAAAGACAGATAGTGGATGGTGGGAAGGCGAGTTACAGGTTGGATAATGCACTATCAATTTAATTCTTTAAATAAAACATGAATTCTTAGTTACTGTGTTCAATGGTATATTTTTATAGGCACGTGGCAAGAAAAGGCAGATTGGTTGGTTCCCAGCATCTTATGTTAAACCTTTGACCAGTAGTAGCAACAGAAGTACACCAGTTTCCCATGGTTATCAAGACTCCCCTACAGATCCAAGTGTTGGTAAGTAATCCCCGAAGTAAGCACTGTTATAAATGAAATTTTTTAATTGTTCATATTTTTTACTTACAAGACTGTCATTTCCAGTTTAGAGATTTGTTTATCATCGTTATACAATCTTCATTTCTCATCACATTTTTATCAAATATCGTATAATGCTATCATCAACATGTTTATTTTTCCACTTATATAAGATATGGGATAATCACAATCCAAATACTTCATAACATTTATCTTCTACAATCAGACATTTCGTATGCAACAACCTAATGCTGCATGTGTCCATATCCGTCTAATGATTGATAATAGTTGTTAAAGTTTCTCTTCCCCTTTCAGAACGTGTTATGGCAATATATCCATACCAGGCGCAAAATGGAGACGAGTTAAGCTTTGGAAAAGGTGATGTTATAGTTGTCACTGCAAAAGACGAGCAAGAGTGGTGGAAAGGCGAACTGAATGGAGTGTCTGGTGTATTCCCCAGTAACTATGTATCTCCAATGTGTAAGTATTCTTTTTTGTTTTATTGTACATTTATAATTCAGAATTCAACAGAGAATTTGTTTCTATACAAATATGCTTATGTTTCTGTCCATCATAAATGGTTATTAAACCATGTTTTCATCGACTGTATGTAGCAAAGTAGCGCCATGAAAGTTGTATGAAACTACGAAACATAATTGTTGTAGCATAGTTTTCATCTGTGGTATACGGATAGACGGACGACCGTCAGGTTTCGTTTTTATCAGTATCTGATATAATGTTGTTGCAAATTGACATTTTATGTATCATAATGTTAATTGTATAATTTATAATTTTTTACGACGGTCGTTTAATAGGACTTGATAAATAATAATTTTCTAGTACATACACATATAAGGAAATTATTCTAATATTAGTAATATGTACCTGCATATCTTACATTGCTCATATTGTTTCCATACTTGCCTTAATGTGATTGTAAACGTATTATTCGCATTTATGGTATTCGTTACCAAATAGTTGCTTTCTTATTTAAGGAACTTATAGGTTACAGGCATAATTTAGGAGTATCATTACCAAACACATTGAACTGTTAAGTTTTCGGTTCCTCTTGCGCTAAATGTAAACATAGACTATTAGTACTACTATTACTACTACTACTATCTATGGTTTATAAAAACTATATATTAATTGGTGACAGTTGTACAAACACAATGCGTTCATTAAATTTTATTAGTCACAACAGATGTTGTGTGTGCTTCCTGCTCTGATATGGCTGCATTAAAATTAGTAGTTTGGCTTGGAAAAATGGTACGTGTTTAAATGTACAGTAAATATTATTTCATTTCTGGTCTATTTATAATCGGTAGTTTGAGGTATAAATTATTATAGAACAGAATACTTTCTCTATCGTACAGCCTGCCTATCTGCCTGCATGCCTGCCTGTCCGTCCGTCTGTCCGTTTGAGGTAGCTGTTTCGTTCTATCATAAAGCATTCGATAAATTCATTACCCGTACTTAATAGAAAAATATATTTATTTCATATTAAATTACACATCTCTACCAAAAGACATACATAGTATTGATATTTTTAATATTTATAATGGAATCAATATCTTATATGTAAGAGTGTTAATTTGTGTTAATAATATTGATAAAAATCAATAGGCAGACTCAACAAGTGATATTAGTCTAAATGATTTTGTGAGATTACTTTTTGTTGTGTTATTTATTTATTTGTAGTATATTTACTTTTATTGAATATTTGATAAGTAGTTTATTATAATGTTGGTATTAGAAAATGAAATAGCTACTTCAAGCAATTCAAACTTTCATTTGATACGATTTCTTGAATCAACGAATCCTTTTTACTAATTGTTATCTTTCGCCTCTGCTTAACATGCAGCATAAAGGATAGCAGAGCAGCACCACAACATTGCAGGCTAAAATAAAAACATCAGAAGTGCAATAAGAATGATAGCAGACTCTACGCTCAGCACAACGTGTTGCAACCGACAAGTCTCGTCGCCGGAGACAGTGAGCATAAAAAAGAGAGAAAGACTCAGGGCTGGTTCTTCATTTCTATATTACTTTGAATTACCTGCAAGCCTTTTCCCAACTGGTACGGGGTCCTACTCGTTCCTTTGTTTTCATTGTTATTCAAATTGTTACCATGCGTCTCATCGACCATTACACTTGAAGCTATTGAACCTATATGTACGGTTTCAATGCGGATATTATTGTGCAGTATTTATAAACATATGCGTATACATGAGCGCTAAATATTCAAAATGGAAATGAGAAAAAAAAGGTTATATCGTAAATATTATTACGACCACCTGACATGTGCACCAAATTCTACCTCAACCCTCTACTTTGATCCAAAAACTCCAAAGTCGAGGCAAATATGATTTCTTTGTCTACTTAGAATAATGCCTAGTATCACCAATGCTTAATATTTTAATGAGATGTAAATTCGTTTAAAACATTCTATATTTTTAGAACCGAAGTTAACTGCAGCTTTCATTCGTACTAGCACTTTTAGCCCGAAACTTTATTTCACGTTTAATTTTAACAAGTAAATAATAGTTTCCATTATTTAAAGAAAAATTTAACAAATGAGTTGAGCCAATAAGTTATTATATTTGATGATAGATCTGTAGTAAAATGGAAGTACTTTTTACTAGAAGCAATGACAATAAATATCGAACTATCTATCTGTAAAACATCCACACTAGTCTATAGGTTTAAAAACATTTAAGCGGCTTTGTGTGTAAATAAAAATGAACAAAAAAAACATCTGTGTAATAAAAATAAATTGTTTCTAAAAGTCACTGGTGTCGGGCTTGAAGTGTTAGGCCAGTTAGAAAAATAGTTATGCTGGTTGTTAATAATTATTCCAGCTTTTGGTAACCAGTGCCCTTTGTAGGAAATGTTAACATTAAAAAAATCTTTAATACTGCCCTGTCCTTTATTTTTTACATAAGCAGCATAGCATATCATTTGGTGCGCAACACAGATGGTTTGCACAGTTATTCTACTGCGCAAAGGCCTAGTGCAAAGGTTTCATAGCAATTTAAAATATGAGCATATGAACATCATTTTTCTGCTTGCCTTCAATGTAAAGGGAGAAGGAGTTGTTGAATCGCTAGCTAAATATTCTGGTTGAAATTTCATTTCACCATGCGGACAGATGAAGAATATGTTATACTGTTATACCATATAAACGATGCTCGTTTAGTCTCGAAATATTGATCGATTTATACATAGTTTTCTGTTTAAATTCAAAATTTTATTGTAAACATAGCTGTTAAAAAAAGGAGGATAACAATCTGTTTAGAATTAGCTAAGAGAATTATTGTTCTCTTTGAAATTCAACATGTTTAACCAAATCTGTTGTTCCTATTTATTTATTCTATACATAGTTATTATTTGTTTCTCTTTAATTCGTCTAAGTAATATACAATGAACGATGATGTGCTCCTTCTTCGCAGCCTTCTATTATAGAGCCTAAATCATCTTTAAAATATCAGTAATAACAATCATAAAGATATAGATAGTTATTATCGCCACTGGTGGAAACGATTTGTTAAGTAATGTTACATTATCATAAAACAATTTTTCTTATTATTATTTACCTTTTACTTACTTATCTTTTATTATTTACATTTATGGACATAATGTAACGAATCTCGATGTTGGTATACTTAAATTACGTGTTATTGTTTTATAGAATTATCATCGACCTAATTTATTGTTTCTGTTAAAATCAGTAGGTCTTACGGATAAAACTGTAAATTATTTTAATACTTTATTGTTTTATAATTTTAAATCTTTCATCAAAACCTATCGCTGTATTTAGTAGAACAAATAAAGGGTGTAGCCGAATAAGGTGGTCAAAATTGCCCTTGAAAAAAACCATACTGGGTAAAATCTCAATCGGGAGGGTAGCTATGGGGTAAAAACAAAAAAATGGTTTTTGGGATATTTTCCTTAGTTAACGATGTTTAAGAATTCTAATAAAATCTAAGTTAAGTTTAAATTGGAAAACCTGCTTATATAAAATCGAAGAAGTACGGATTTCACATGAAAGGTTTAGAGTGACAATTTTTATATTTTTACAGTATCTGTATATGGTTATAATAGTTCAAGAATTTTTTCATATTTTTATCTGTGGTGCGTTACTTTGAGGAGAAGCTTGTTGTCTAAGTGGTGGTGAAGAAGCTGATATGTTTGTCCTGTTATGCTGTGAATTGCGTGAAATTTGTCTTATAATGTCTATCAACAATACATATATCATTTCGTTTCAAAAGTGCTTGAAAACCATTTGGATCTTGAAGAACGATCTGCATTATTTCTGCATCAGTTTGAATCTTTTTCATGTCTGATATATGTACTGTAGAAAATCAGTACTAACTGGTCTTTAATATTGTTATGTAATGTTGAATATTTAAAACTCGAATATACGTATAGATTTATTGCAGAAAATGTTAAATACTATTAGAATTAAAAAGATGTACAACAAAAAATTGATAAAGTAACAAGTGCCCAAAATTATTTTTCTTGCACATGTTACTTACAATATTTGTTAAGTATTTAAATACTGCTCCTAAAAGAATTCTACAAACATACTATTGATGATTGTATAGTTAGACATAAAAAAAGAATTGATTACATTTAAAAAAAGCTAGACTTACAATTCTGGCGCGAATTTAGTATCAACATATCCACATTTGAACACCTAACATGCTGAGCCAACCCAGCTGTTGGAATCATTATCAATATTCCTAGATCTAATGCACCACATAGTAGCAATATTAATAAAGTTCCTTCATTGTTTAATTATTTCTGTGATATGCTAAAGGTTTATCAATGCCTAATACACTTACAGAATTAATGGAATGTAATAATTTTAAGGTTAGGTTAATTTTTCTCTGAAGAAACCTCAAAGAATTCGATTTTTATTTTTTTTAACAACGACGCACCTCAAATAAAAATATGAAAAAATTCATGAACAACTATTGTAACCATATTTAAGTACTGTAAAAATATAAAGATGGTCACTCTAGAACTTCTATGTGAAATTTGTATTTTTTAGATTTTTTTGAGGTTCTTGACCTTTTACAAGTAGGTTTTTCAATTTAAAAATTTGAAACGAACTGCAGAGTATGTGTTTAGGTTTTTTACATGTCTTAGATTTTTATTTGCATTTTTAAACATCGTTAACTAAGGAAAATAGGCCAGAAACCGTTTTTACTCTGTAACTACCCTCCCAATTGGGGTACAGGGTTGAGATTTTACCCAGTATGGTTTTTTATAATAAATCCGATTCAAGGGCAAGTTTGATCACCTTATCCGGCTATACTACTAGCGAGCGTTCTTGTGTTCAATTAAGGTTCATTCCATTCATTGTATCAGGGACTTGATGGAATAACTAGTTTCAATTAACAGCAAGAACCAAGCGCACAGTAGATCAGCATATTTATACACTGGTCGATCCTTTTACACGTTCTATATGAGTCTTTGCAAGAAAGGTGTATAAATATGCCTGATCCTATGAAAAGCATTGTGTGCTTAATATTAAATATTCTAGATGCGCCTGTAATCTTGTAATCTTTATCTAAACATGTTGATAATTGTGTAAAGCAAGTTATGCAACTGGTTACACTTAGACAAGATACTTGTGTAGTGCTAATCCTTAAGATTCTTACTATTTGCAAAAATATCCATATTGTTTGTTTGTTGTAATGTCGAATCTCGTTATGAATCTCAATTGTGTGTGGTGTACTCGCGAGTGAAGGAACACTGTACGGGTGTGAACAAGTTCAGATTGTTGTGTATTTATTATCAGATTTCTGTTCACATTTCATGTGAATGTACTCTGGATCTTTACACGTATGCATATACACGCCGTTCTTATACATATGTACACATATCCATACATATACAAACATGTTCGCAAAATTACTGATTGAAATAAAGTATCTGTCCGTTGTAAAGTATCGTTGTGTACGACGAATCTATTATTTGGCAATACCTAAATACTAACTTATATATTAACAATGGTAATTGAAATAAAAATATTTCAATTTCTTTATTATGTTCAATTCCAGAAGTTTATATTGTTTTAAAACAACAATGTATTAAGTAACTTATATATTACTTTCTTCTCCTTGTACCAAAGATAAAAGACAAGCAGTATAAGTGCAATAAACAATTTTGGCATACATTTTATGTGTAGCAAATAAGACGACAGCTGACCTATCATTCGGATTGGATGCAATGGAAAGAAAACGTCAAGAATACATTAAAGAACTCATTACAACTGAACAAGCATATATAGAAGATATGAGACTTGTTCATGAGGTAGTTAAAAATTATTTTATCTTTTACAATGGTATTTATATTTGAATAACTAAGATAAAGAATAAAATCTGTTCATAGGTATTTGAAAAGCCACTTATTGAAAGTCTAGTTTTAACTGTAGATGAGGTGGACAAAATATTTGTTAACTGGAGAGATATTATAGCTTGCAATGACAATTTTTTAAGGTAGTATTTCTTTTTAAGCAAACCATTCAAACAAGTGTTACAATTGTAATTGAATTTATTTACTTATTTTTTCAGAACTTTGAGAATAAGACGAGACAACAGTGAAGGAGGAGTTGTAAGAATGATAGGTGATATTTTATGTGAAAACGTAAGCATTTTTTGTTTTTATGCTACAACATCAATCTTCAGCTAACCATGCATTGTGGATTTTAGATACCTAGAATGTCAGCTTACATTAGATTCTGCAGTTGTCAAATATCTGCAGCTGTATACCTTCAAAGATTAACTGAAACTGTACCAGAATTTGTTGAAGTAGCACACACTTGTCAACAAGACCCTAGAACAAAAGGAATGCCTCTGAGTTCATTTTTAATTAAACCAATGCAGAGGATAACAAAGTATCCTTTAATTATTGGCAAAGTAAATAATATCTTTGTTTCATTAATATTTATATTTTATTCAGTATTATGTAGGGTGTTTAATTATGGCTCCTGTATATTAAACATAATCATTTTAGATTTTAGAACACACTGCAGATAATCATGCTGACAAACAGTATCTTCAGGAAGCATTGGCTAAAGCAGAAGAATTTTGTACTCAGGTGAACGAAGGAGTTAGAGAGAAAGAGAACAGTGATAGATTAGAATGGTTACAAACACATGTGGCTTGCGATGGACTTGAAGAACAACTTATTTTTAATTCTTTAACTAATTCCTTAGGTTCGCGAAAGCTTCTTCACTTTGGCATACTTCATAAGGTAATGGAAAATAGAGAATATTAGAGATTTAGAAGCAATAAAAGCTATTTAACAAATATATGCGTGACAGGCGAAAAGTGGAAAGGAACTTGTTGGATTCCTTACGAATGACTTTTTGTTGTTTGCTCAACCAACGCTTCCGAAAAAATCTTTTCCCAGTGGACAGCAATTCTCGTTTGAAAGAAATGAGCATCAGAAGTTCAAAATGTATAGAAAGGTATTCAATACCACCATTAATAATATTTTAATGATATGAATATGCTAACTAAATTATTTTTATTTTACAGCCAATATTTTTAAATGAATTGTCGTTCTTAGGAGATTCAGATACAAATGGAAGTGTTAATAGTTTAAGCTGGGGTGAGGGTACAGAAAACTCAACGAAAATACTCAGATTGAGAGACCAAAAGAAACCAATACTATTACTAGCTGCATCACCAGGTGAATGTTCTTTATGGACCAGAAGAATCACAGAGGCAAGAAAAACATTTTTAGAAAATGAGAGGACATGTTTACAAAGACAGAAGTCGGGTAAGTTTTATTATTTTTTATTTATAAATATTATCATTTCTAAAAGTTATGTGACTTCAAATAGTAATGATAACTTTATCAAAAATAATCTAAAGTGTTAAAAATGTACGTTTTGTTATTTATCGATATTTAATTCTAATTATTTGACACATAATAATGTGTACTATGTGTGAATGAACAGAGTTGGCACAGTTTGGAGCTTGTGGCAGAATACTCATTACAGTTCTTCAAGGTTTCAGTTTGAGAACAACACCTGGTAAGCAAAGGAGTGTGCTTAAGGTGTTTCTTCTTCTTTCTGTTTGCACTTTCTGCTTGTGTATTGCTGTTTAATCTGTTTAATTCCTTTCTTTATAAGTATGTAACAAAAAGAAGCAGAGTGGATCCCCAGGAATAACAACGTCATTGAATATTTTTATAATCATATCATCACTATCTAACTGCATGATTTACTCTTTACTAACAAGTATCTCGCATGATTATAGTTCGCAGAAGACGACCTCAGGGTAAACTTTCATTAGTAGTTGTAGAAGCTGAAGATATTATGATATCCAAGAAAGGTAAAATATTCTGCTTGCATGTCGTTCGCAATTTAACAATTGGGGTAACACTGAAATAACTTATTTTCCTATTTTCATAATATTTAAAGCTAATAACAATGTACTGTAATATGTGGTGAAATCATAGATAGTAGCACAGACAATTCTTATTTTTTATAAAAATCTGTAGTCTAGTAATAACAATGTATGATATTCTGGCTTTGAGCATAACAATATAGCTATGCTTGCTGCACGCGATAGAGCACAATTTCTTAAATTATTATTTCTACAGTAAATTTAAACACGAGTTAATAAAATAATCTTTCCAGGAAAATGCAGTACATTCTGTAAAGTCAGTATGGGTTCACAAGAGGAAAGGACAGGTGTTGTATCAGGAACAGACTGTCCTTTGTGGGATGCGTCGATGCAATTCCAAGTGAAGGATGTACTTGAAGATACTCTATGTATTACTGTATTTGATAAAGGCTACTATAGCCCTGATGGTAAACCCTAATTTTATAATTATTTTATGTGAACAGTTAAGGAAGTGTATGTGGTCAAAAATAAAAATTAACTAACATATTAATATTCGTTGCAGAATTCTTGGGTCGAGCAGAGATAAGGGTGGCAGACATAATGAGAGACAGCAGGGATTCGTGCGGGCCGATCCAAAAACGCATTCGCTTACATGAAGTTGAGAAAGGCATTGTAGTGTTAAAGCTGGATTTTCGATTATTTCGCAATCGAAAGAAATGATTTCACGTTGATAGCTACGAAACGAAGATAATTTGAATAATGTGTTCATACATGATAAGCGACTTTCACTTTAAGGTACGTTCAATTGTTAAACTAGATGGGGGTTACGAATAATGATAAATGGTGGACCATTTCGATACAGAAGTATTTATTATATTTTATAAAAATTGATCAGTAAGGATTTACCTGATATGATCTTTATTATACGGAACTCGTATCCAATGCAATAATGGGAATTAATTTATTAAATAAATATTTTTGTTATTTTTCATACTTTTTATATATTATAAGAAAGCCAAGAATGAATCATTTACATTCAGTCTTCTTTAGAAGTAGTTATTTAAATTCTTGTCAAACTACAGTATTATATAAGAAATTTCTATACAAACGTGGTATTTGTTATTTTACAAATAGATATATTGTTATTGTAATAATGATAGGATATAATGAGAGAGCATTCATTTTTTGTATTAATGTTATTCATGAAAATGTGGAACATTTAAACGGGCATTAATATGGATAAAATGGACACAGAGTAAATAAGTTAAGAATGATTTATTGCATGAATACTTATTATATAAGTGCAATCGTCAACAACTTTGCAATAAAATAAATAATTTAATTTACATCGTTCGCACTGACTGTGCGAAAATGCGTATAAATACGAATTCACATGTACAAAAAAATGACAACGTGTAATTGGATGATATTTTATAAATTATTATGTAACCTATATTAAAGCAGATAAATTAATATAAATATGACGATTTCTTGGTATGATGATTATTTGCCACGTTTTCGATTACGTTAACGATGATTACATGCAAAGTGGTGCAAATATGGAGAAATAAGTTTTCATACATATTGAATTTAACTTAAGTTCTTAACGCTCTGTCATAGAAAATTGTGTACACTCTTTTAATAATCCAATATCATTTTAGTAACTAATACTCAGTCTAAGTGGACAACTTGCACCCCGTTACATTTAATCGTACTGTCCCAATTGAATCAGTTCGATTTATCAATTGTTTCATATTCAGACTTGTAAAATTAACTTTGATCCCCCGTGAAGACAACAAACCTTCCCAATCACCAACGCACAAAGTTTCGAGATATTTAATTACTCTTCTTTTTTCTGTTTGCTTTCAAGCGTTCCAATTAGCATTACCCTTTTATACATTACACCTATCAATGTAAACCCTTGTACTCCAAAAATTGTTTACAAAATCTATTAAAACTTTATTTTCTGAGTCAGAGGCTGATAATGCGAAAAGGGACGCTGCGACAACAAAATACTCGAAACTAAGATATTCATACTCAGTTAAATAACATATTTTCTAATCATTAAAACTATTCCATCATCAAACAACTGGACTGGCGGACTCTTGGACCGGCGCCTCTGAATCTACTTCGCTGGACTCTCTTCGTTCTAGCCTGTCTACGTCCTCTGTAGGAAACTCATAAATTGGTTTGAATCCACCAAACAATTGCGGTTTAAAATTCTCCGGATCAAACTCATTTTTCTCTGTCTGCGTCTCTTCAGCGTTTGAAGTGTCTTCGGACGAGTCATGATTGTCATCAGACTTTCTATTTAGAGTTGGTTCGACGACGACAACGCTCCAACCATTCTTAGATGGTGCTTCGGCGCTGACACTGGCGACAAAGGGTGCCATGAAATTTTGTGGTGATGGCGCCGAGCTGGAGGAACTGGATGGTTGTTGCGAAGGCAACAAAACAGGCTTCTGTTCGTTACTGTCGCCCTTGGAATTCTCCTCGTCTCGTACGTCAACGTCAAGACGATGGGAGGCATGTGCGGTCGGTGTGTAGACATAAGCAATTGGCGTAGAAGATGGCGCGGATGGCAGCCTATGAAGAGTCGCCGAGATGACGTCATTCTTCCTAGCTGGGAAAGGAACAAAGTCTTGTAAATAAGGTATAACGTTTACGCTAGAGTCTTTGTCGTCTTTCTCTTCACTGTTCTCTTTTACAGGTTCCTCCTCCTGGCGCTGATCACTAGGAACCAATATGGGGGTTTCCCTCATCCCATTCGTGAGGATAGAAGGATCAGGTCGCTCTAAAGGATACGGAAAATCAGAGACAACAGGTCGGCCATTGAACAGATTATGAATCGGTGGACTTTGTTCTTCGTCCATCTCCTGACTTTCGTTGTCTTGCAGAAGTGTTTCCGGCGGGAGTGGCCTGTGAGGACCACGCGTTCCAACAACCACACTTTCATCTTTCTCTCTGGAATCGTCGGGGTGTATATTGACAGCCGTGTTCACCGGATACACTACGTAAACTGGAGGCTCAGCCATCGTCTTTCTGGTATCAAACTTTCTTCTGTCTGCCTCTTGATCAGTCACAATCTCGTCCGATTCGTCATTTGCGCTTGGAGCATTTGGCGAGAGACTTGACTCAGCGTTGTCCTCCTCGAATGTTCCATGTTGGATCATTTGAAGGGTTGCCACGTGCGGTGGATCGGCCGTTCTGCGTTTTGGATATAGAGGAGGTCTGGGTGGTAACTGGGGAGGTTCCTCCGAGTAACGATCCGACCTCTCCTCTTCCTCCAACCGCAATTTTTGACTGGACAGTCTCTGAAGTGATTTAACCTCCTCCTCCCCTCTAGAGGTAGCTGGTACCACCGGGAGGCGAAATCTCTTGACCGCAGACTCCGCATCCCTAGGAGGAACAACGCTCTCGGATTTCATAGAAGCTGCACCGGCGACTCTGAGTGCATGGATCGGTGGTGGTGGAGGATTCAGTCTCTGAAGATAAGGCGGTGGCGGAGGCAAAGGTCTCCTTGTAGGAGGATGAACTTGTATGGGTTGTCTTGCCCTTGGAGGATAAGCTTGGCCAGCCGGAATGGTACCAATAGATTCAGAGCCACGATGCCCGTGAGATGTCTTCGCATTGGGTCTGAACTGTGGCAGAATATTTGGCAAGTTGGAATCAGGATAAGGTCGTCTCCTTATTCCCAGGTCCGAAGGAGGAGGCATCGGTGGCTGCTTCCCACGAGGTGGCAATGGTAACCTTTGCGGTCTTGGATGATCAGGCCTCACCGTACCACCATGATGATAATGATAGTAAAACTGGGATGGAGGTCTCGGCCTTTCTGCTGGAGGAGTTAAATTTTCAGAAAGCTGTGGCAAACGTTCCTCGTCGGATACAGGTAAATCTACCCTGACCGGTTTGTTCGTCGTAGAGGACGATGTAATCTCGTGTACAGTACCATCAGCCTCGTTTATAACAACGATGTGTTCTTCCACAGGTTGTTTGGGCTCGTCTTTAGGAAAGACTACATAGTTGACATCTTTATCGTCTTTCTTGTCGTCTGCCTGTTCCAGCAGCACTGTGCCTTTCACGAGTGTGCCTTGAGTTCTGGATGGTTCTATCTCGTTATTGGTTTTCTGGGCAGCAGAAGGATTCGGTTGCCTCCACGTTTGAGCGGCGTAAATAGGATTATTATCCATTATAGACACAGATGGCAATCCAATGGTTCCTTGATGTAATTGTAGATCGTAATTGCCTTTATCCATCGGTGAACCATACGGCGGTCTGAAAGAGGAGTCTACTCCAGAGGAACCACCGTAAAGATTTTCTCCTATCGCTGTGCCCAACGAATAGTATCCACCTTCCACGTTCTGTCTGTTACCAAGCACAAAGGACACTGTGTCTTGGTCAGGTGGTATAACAATGTTGCTGGTACTCTCCACCAAGATTCCACCTAAACCATTGGGCCTCTGATTAACGATTGGATGCGGTCTGTAGCCTTGGTTGATGATAACGTTATCTGCCACGCCTTGTCTTCTATGGTCACTTTCAAAAGTTATCGGTAGCCTAGGATCATTGTCCAAAGGCATCGAAGTCACCGGACGCTGCGGTCTCGGTTGGAACGCCAAAGAATTACTTTGGTATGTACTTTCTTGAGGAACTGGCGAAGAAGCCGTGAAGACGACAGGCGGCGCTGTCGATGGCGCGACGGTTGGGCTCGACATAATAATCGTTGTAGTTTCTGGTGTTCCAGGGGTCGTCGATACGTTGTGAACGGTGGACGTCGTAGTAGGCATGGTGGTGCTAGTCTTTACGATTTCATTGATCGGTTCCTTCATCGAACCGTAGTCCTTCGTGTCTTCTTCACCAATCTCATAGTCCTCATAGCCATCTATATACTCATCGTGATGCACAGGAGGTTTCATTGGCGGATCCCTATTGTGAACTATATTATTCTGTCCTTGCTGATGATTACTATTGTACATAGAAGCCTGCAACTTTTCTATCGGCAAAATGTCTTCGTAATCGTCCAAGTGATGATCCACGTATCGCTTCGGAGTGGTGATCGAAGGTTTCCACGTGGTTATCACGGGTGCCTTTGTGGACGTGTAAACGATCCTCGGAGGAGGAGTGGTAGTGGTAGTGGTAGTGGTACTAGCAGCAGTTGTTGTAGTTGTCGTAGGCCTTACAGTGGTTGTGGTGGTTGTGGTGGTGGTGGTACTAGGAGTAGTAGACGAAAGTGTGGTTTTAGGAGCCATGGTTGTCGTGGACGCAGTTGTTTTCGGTACGTATGGTTTCCTAGTTGGATAATAGAGGACAGTTTCTCCATGATAAGGTTTATGATTGTAGGTGCTGTAGCTGTTGGAACCACTTTGAACCTTGGTGTTCGCGTAGGAACTGGATATCAGCGGGTACTTGTCTTTGGCGTAGACGTCGGACGAGTAATGAACAGGAAGATTAAGGAAATCATGGAAATTCGGCGAGTAAGGATTGATTTCGTTAGGACTGACGTCCACGGTCTCCTTGTTCTCGATATTCTTCTTTAAATAAATGGCGGGCTCCTTGGAAAAATCCTTGCTGCTCTGCGCCTCGTCGTTCGCATGATCTTGATAACGAGTGGTGTAATTCAATGCTTTCACAGGCGGTGCTTTCTCGAAATCAATCTTCCCGGTGATCGGATCCTTTTCCAGCGAGAACGGTCTACCGCCGTTGAAGGCGAAAGGGTACGGAATGTGATAACGCAAAGGATCTTCCTCGTCCGTCGTCGACAGGGCAACGGTGCTCTCTTCTGCGTTGAGATCCAGGTCAAGGTCATCCAGTTGCGACGTTCTTGCCAAAGCCGGAGAAGATTCCATCTCTTCCAGCAGAGACTTGGGTGGATTATTGTCCATGTGACCGCCCATCAAGTATTCCGAGGATGTGCCTGCCACGCAGGCTATGGCCAGCATCAGTGTGCACAAACCGAGCTGCATCCTTCTCTCCATATCTGAAAGAATACCATACAGATGATAAAACACTTTGCTTACAATATTTATAACACGTATACAAGTATACGTATGCAAAACTCATTACTTTTAAAGAATAATTTGGAGAAGATGTGAGAATGCCTTCAGCAAAGATTAGTCGAATCTTCTCTTCTGTATCATGCTTAGAAATAGACAGAAAATATATTTGAAAAGGAAACGGTTTAATATTAATATTTATTAAAAATAAAATATAATTGGCACGGACTTTCAGGACAACCTAATGCAATAAGTAAATCGTTTCCGTTTCATTCTGCGAGAACTTACTTTGTAATTAAGAATAAGTATACAATGGTTAAATAAACGTTTGTCTGTTTTAGTAGCGTCTTAGAGGATAGAATAATTTTCAAGTGATCCTTAGCAAATCTCACACTGTGTGCAAATTTATTCTAAGTATTCACGTTCCGCGTGTTTCTGGGCTACGAGTTTATCAAGCGGTGAAGTAAAAGGGGCCGGAAAAGAGTACCGTCCTCCCTTGTGTCCTACATTTAATATATCTGGACATGGTTGCGAACGTGCATGCGGGATACGTGCACGATTCATGGTACGCCCACCGGATTTGTCTTGTACTGTAAACGCGTCAGCAGTTTCTGAATGAAGACATTCCCAGGCGAACGTAAATCAATCCTTTCTACACCTTTACACCTTTTTAAACCTTTTTCACATACCTTCCAATTTATCAAAGTAAAACTTCCAAATACAACTTCCTAATTACACTAATTCAAGTGAAATTATTTATCAATAAAATTCAACAATTAAGAACTTTAATTAAACTGTTATGTTATCTAATTAACTTAATGGGAGATTGAATTTTGAGTTTAGCTCCCAATATAATTATCTTTATATTCTATTCTGTACTAATATTATTCCATTCCTCTTTTAGTCGTTCATTTAACATTTCTTTAGATGTTATTGCAGTTGTTCTAATTCATCAGTCTAGTTCATCCCATAAATTCTCTGTAGGATTCAAATCTGGGACAGCAATTATATTAGCAATTATATAAATAAAAATTATGCTTTTAACTAACTAGACCCTATACAATAATGTAATTTAGAATTAATTTGTCCGAATATTAAAGTAATTCACAGTATATCCCTTTCTCGTTTCCATGTTGAAAGCACGTTTGTCTAAACGCGAGCTCTTCAAGTTTTTACGCGTTAAATCTGGAATTGTTTTTTCGCAGCTCGTAAACACCTCGGGATGCAAACGATCCAATTAGCAACGCGGGAATCCAGCTCGTCGATCGCGTGTAAAACTGAAATCGTCAGTTCTCCGCAATTACCGTTCATTGTCCGCGGCGTAATTGCGGGGTCTTTAAGACGTTCAGCTTCAGCCGGTAATTAACGGGCTCTCCTAAGCGTGGCGAGCCATCTCCACAATGGAATGATAAACAGGGACAAGCTGCTACATCTTTCATCGAGCGGAATCGAGTTCCAACGCGTAACGGGTCCCTGCCGGTTCTCTCTTTCTTCTTCTTCTTCTTCTTCTTCTTCAACGGTGGCCTCCTCGCAGCGATTGTGCTCTCTCGCACCGGCATTCCAGCAACCTTTTGTCGAGGCTCCGCTGCAATCTCGATTGCTGTATTTGGCATTAGCATTTCGTTACTCGCACTTTCGAGGGAGCTTTCGTTGTCACGGCGGAGACAAGACTACGACACGTTAGAGAGGAAATTCTGCTTTGTCACGAACCAGAATTTCACCGGGACAAGCGTTTCCACGCTGAACAATCCGCGTTGACGATGGCGTGTTCAGTTCTTGTTCGCTTCATCGTCCGAAATCCGAATGAAAAAGAAAAAGGATCGTCGATTCGTGTTCCGTCGCACATTATTCTAGTCGACTCCGATGCTAGTTTCGCTCGACCTTAAAATCCCATTGAAAAAGACAAAAAGATACTAAAATGGTTGCGGCAAACTGGTCCCAATTTCCAGTATAACTCGGAAAATAGGTTTAAACTATTCAGATACACGCATGAGTCAGATTTAACCGCATACTTAAAATGTTATAGATAACTGTACAAGTTGTTGCCTCATCCTAGTTTTCTTAGGACTTTTTCCTACTTTTATTTCCAGCATCCTTTTACCGTCCTGCTATTTCGAGAGCACGGCGGAACTTCTCTGACCGAGTATACGATTTAATGGAGGATGTGTTGAATTATTCTTTCCTATGCGATTCAAATACCACTCTTCTAAACAGCAATATTATCTTTCATTAATTTCATTAATTATTTTTAATAATCTCCGGCACAAATAATCGATAGAAGAAACACAAAAAATATTATAGTCGAAGATTGAGAGAACAGAACAATTTTACAATGTATAATATATCAAGCATATATTATATTATATTACAAAGCAATATATATATATATTGATAGCATTATTTTAAATAATCTAGTGCATAAATAATTGATAGAAGAAATGTGAAAAATAGTGTAGCCCCTTGAAGATATCGAGTCAAGAACAATTCTTTAACACTAAACCTACCACAAGAGGTGAAATGACCCTTTCCAGATTTTCTATTTTACAATTACTGCCGTTAGAAAATTCTCTTCTCTTGATTCGATGGATGTTGTCTGTTCCAACAAACATTCTAATAAACATTGCACAAAATCCAAATAAATTGATTCTCGTCACTTTTATAGGACAAAATACATTGACCAAGTTTTACTGCTTTAACTTTAGGTGTTCAAGTTTCTTTACGAAGTGTAAGAAGAATTTGCGAAATAACTTGCGACAAACAGAAACACGTGTTCGCGTGGGTGTGGACAGGAAGAAGGAACTGGTACACGTCCATCGACCCTAGCTCACCAACTCTCTCGAGGTCCATGAAATCGTCCAAGGTCTCTCGCAGACTATGATCATAATATTCCCGGCTAGGATGTTCGTGACCATGACCGGCTCTCGGTGATTCCTAGCTCGGTGACTGGCACACGAAACAGAAACGTTTCTGTTTCGTGCGCGGTGCTCGCCGATGACCCACTTTTGCCTCTCGGTTTCGGGGTTTCATCCTGAAGAGCTGTTTCGGGTACAGGGTCATGAATCATCCACTTTTCCGTGACCAATGCCACGGAAAGAATCCTCGACCGCTCAGGAATTCTCTCGACCTCCTTCTTCGAAACCACATTCAAATTTTATCATTTTTATTTCTCTCCTTTGCTGTCGACTCTGTGCCACCTCCCCGTTCGATCATACGACCCAATTCGCCGGCTAAAAGTTTGTGCAAGCGTATGGAATGCGATTAAACGAAACTTTCAAAGTTAAACTGCTGGAATATCGCCCACCACTAAACCAGACTAATCTACGCTGCTTTGTGATCATGACAAGGCTGCATTTATTCAAATTTCATAGAATTCTTCAGTTCTAAAATTTTTTCGTTGAAGCATCCATGACTGAAAACTTTTTAATGGGTCTTTCAAGGCTGACAGCAATTTTTATTGGGGGTCAACAATGCATCCCCAATAATATTGTCTAATAATGTTGTTAAAAATTCGAATGTAAAACTAGAATTTTAATTGAATATTGAAAAGCTACAGTGAGTAATTTTAATATTCGGACACTATAAAATTTTTACTTAGTAATTTTGTTCACAACCAAGGAGAAAAAGAATTAATTCTTAATTACATTCCTACATAATGTCTAGTTAATAAAAGTATACATTTTATTTATACAATTACCAGCGTTTATTAAATATTCTATTTTAAACAAAACAATGTCTGATTTTAACGTTACAATAATTTCACTGTATGACAAAGATGAGTTTAAGCAATTTTTAAAATGGTAAATAGTTAAGAGAATTTGTTAGTGTTCTTTTTAGTACGTACAGATTCACGATGAGTTTATGCAATTTAAAATGGTAAAGAGTTAAGAGAATTTTTTCCGTGTTAAAATATTTCCTATTTATAAGATTATTATTAAAGAAACGGAGAGAAGCTTCTACGTGGCTGTTGTTCCTGACAATTGATATAAACAAATTTTATATGTTTTACGAGTTATAGAAAAATGTGTGAACAGTGATTTTTATTTAAAATAATATCAGCCTTTGGAGAATATAATTTTGAATTTTAGCAGGTTCGTTTCTCGAAGTCCTCGAGTCCCAAAAAATCGACTAGAACAATTCGAATATCGAGTAACACCGATCAGGATAGAATCTTTTCCTGGGCAGCGTACAATTAGAATATTCTCGTTGTACCGTTATAATTAGGCCGAGTTTGCGTTACATTAAAAGTCTCAATCCGTTCGTTGGAGCAGCGCAAAAACATACGCGATAAGCAGCACGTTCGAACGCGTTAAAAATTGAATCTGGAACCGGTTGCCTGCTCCAATTTGCATCGGTCAACATTGCATCCCTTAATTACGAAAAGAAAACAAAGGCTGATCGCTCTAACGAAAAAGAGATCGTTAATCGGATATCGGTAAGCTCATAGTAGTTTATACTCGATACCTACACTCTTCCTGATACAAATAACAAACCGATTTGCTTCCTTCGAAGTACCAAAGGATGCTACAATTACCGGTTTTGTTATCTTTCCCTACGTGGACAAAAATAGAATTTATTTCCGTCGTCCTAACGCATCGATTATATTATCGGTCATCGGCACCGATCTATCATTCAAAAATCACTGGCAGAAAATTTCATTATCCACTGACAACTGCCCTTAATAACACTGATCGCGAAACAAATGAAATTCGACCTGCAACACGTTCATTAAATGATCAATGTTCAATTAAACGTGACAGACTTTGTCTAAAACATTATTAACATTATTAAAAAAAACACTATCAAATTCTCTTAACCCTTTATCATTTTAAATTCCACAAATTCGTTTTTCTTTTACCATTTTACCTTTACCATTTCGTTTACTATTTTAAATTGCACAAACTCGTTTTTGTTAT
>CM052086.1:1025905-1036953 GCA_028453745.1 Agapostemon virescens
AGGTGCATTCGCAGTCTACTGATCTCATCATCGGTCTGTATATATTAAAAGAACACTATCAAATTCTCTTAACTCTTTACCATTTTAAATTGCATAAATTCGTTTTTCTTTTACCATTTCGTTTACTATTTTAAATTGCATAAACTCGTTTTTGTTACAGATGCATTCGCAGTCTACTGATCTCATCATCGGTCTGTATATATTAAAAGAACACTATCAAATTCTCATAACTCTTTACCATTTTAAATTGCATAAATTCATTTTTGTTATAGGTGCATCCTGTACATATGTACCAAAAGATTGAACAGTGAAACAGGTATGGATCTCGTGAAAATAAATTTAAATATTAGACAGGCTGCTATCGAAAATGACATACAGCTTGCTAAGCAAGGTGTAAAGGGAGTTGTTTCAAATTGCCAGCTAGCTTATTGTTCGAATGATGAAGAAGAATTTACCTTGACCGATCGAAGGGATCGAGATCATAAACGGTTTTCCAGTCGTCGAGGAAACGACGTGGTCTCGGCGTTATTCTGATCACTCACAGCCCCATGCGAACAGTTTCGCACCCTCGGCTATTATTTCCCGTGAGATTAAGACAATCGGACCGCGACCACAAAGACGATTCAGCACGTGACGTGTCCACGGTGGCCCGTAGCCCTGATAGAAGGTCACACGTCGACTGAGGTGCCTCGGCGACCAGGTGGTAGCAGGAAGACAACGAGGTGACGGCGAGAGGGCGAAGAGGTGGAAGGCCCGCGAACAAAATGGTACAAGAGCAAGAGGAAATTCCGACGAAAGAAAAACACGTTTCAAGGAAGATTCTCCCATCGGTCGACGTCACTCGCCATGGAATGAAAGTACGCCGTTGAATTTTAATAGGGATCAATTTCATGAAATGAAAGCTTTCGATGCCTTTTTGCATAAGCAGTCGTCACGTTTACACGGTTTAGCTGATAGCAGAAAGAACATCAAGCATCCATTTGTCCAGCTTTGGGTTCTGAGCAGGTGTAAACTGTAATGGTACTTATTTTCTATAAAAATGGAAATCATATTACGTTTCTTTTCACTTTTTTCTCTTCGGAAGTGGAAGAGTACAATAATTGTGAAGAATCTCTGTGATAAAGTCAGATTTCTTGATACTTCTTTTTCTTGGCAGATATGTCTTAGCGAAAGATGAAGATTATATTATTTGCATCGATGCTAGGATCTCGTTCCGTTGAACACGGAAAAGGAACAGGGACAAACTTTCTAAGGTTTCCGCGGAGCATCGGATTAGAGAAAGATTCTTTGGCGTGCCGCGGCTGTCGATAGAATGAGGAAGAAATAGACGAGGCGAGATGCTCCGCCGTTTCTCAGCTACCAATGACGAAGGTGAGAAAGAGAAGGAGTTGTATCTGACTAATGGACGGCACCGAGCCGACAGAACGGTACGTGGAACAGTTAGACGACGACCCACATTGAGGGGAGTCGCTCAGGGCCGGCCAACGTGCTAGTTTCCTCAACCTTACCCTCCGTTAACCACGATAGACGGTCTACGATTAGTCTAAAATCGCTTAATCACTGGTTCCAAACCCAGCCCCCTTCTCTTTCCTTTGGAACCGAGCTTCTCGAGCCTCCCAGACGTTATGCGAATACAATTATTGTTCCTCTGTTTTGCTTTCTCTTTGCGGTCCCATTACTATTCCTGCAGAGTCCCTGCGCTTCCTTGCAGTCGTACAAACTCCATTGAATCTTCTGCATTTTTCTTACTTCTGTTTGTAAATTAATTCTCCGTGCCTTGGAAGGAAATATAAATTAAACAGGTAATTAAACGCGCAAGAAGCTATTTCAAACAATCAGATTTGTATTTCTCGTTCATAAATTAAAAACTAATGTTGTACAAAATAAATGTAATGTTTAATATTTGCACATAACAGTATTGAATTGAGAGCCATACACGAGTTCATATATTTCTCATTTTCAAATTGATTGAATTTGTTTATTACAATACTCATATTAATCCGTTCATAAATATATATATCTATATTGATTTATTTAAAAAATAGACTTAACTTTAATTTATATTTCTAGTTTTTACGATGAAAACGTATTTTAGTACTTAATTATATATTATTTATACAAACATATTTGAAAATTCTACCCTTCTTAAAATTATTTCTTCCTGCCCTTTTTTATAAGAGATGCTGGCGGTGGTAATGGAACTTTCAAAGTAATAATTTTTTTGTCTTCTTTGGTTGATACAGCACCAATAATTTTAGTAAGGTCTGTTAGTTTTCTTAAACCCATCTTCTGACTAAATATCGTCGAGAACAATTCTGTGTCTAGTGTGAAATTACAAATTGTTAATGCTAAAATCATGCAGTGTATCACTCCCTTGTCTTTGATACTGGTTGGTCTCAATCTGTAAATCATTTTGTTATTTTAATCGATCATATATGTGCACCATTTTTTCTAATAAGTTTATTCTTTATATACGTACCTTCCATTACTACTCTGTATGCTATACATATTTATTATGTGCGAGTTCACCTCTTCAGAAGCTTGACAAACTTCGATACCTCGTTTTCTAGCATCTTTCATTGGCATATTTAACCATTTTGCAACTGCTTGCACATAAATAAGTAGAGCAACCTTTTTAACCCTATCTGGATCTTTCAGTAAGAATTCCACCGTGTTACTAAAGAACTTTGTCCTCCTAAATGCAACATGATAATGTATTTTATATGAAATAAAAGGCATTGATATTCGTATATAATATATATACATTAATTTAAAAAAATTAAACATACCCTTCTAAATTATTAGAATCCTCCTTTAAAATTTCTGCAGCCTTATCATAAAGTGTTTCTAACTTAGCCTGAGGTATGATATCATATACATTATAAACATCTTTTACATTAGTAGCATCCCGATTGCATTCTGGCAAAGCAGTATTTGTAATGTACTCATTGTCTGGTAATTGTATCGACAAATCAGATCTCTCAATTTCAAGATCTATAAAAAGAAATAAATTTAAAAGTAAAATATCATCTATTAACTTAATAAATATGATACTAGAATAAAGTCTTACCATTTGCTGTCTGCTCTAATTGTTCTTTAGCAGACTCAACATTTACTTTCATTTTCTCTAATAGTTCTGTTCTTCGTTTCACCTTCTTTGAACCAAACTGCTTATTCAACATAGAGATTTTTTCATCAGATGTGACCCCGCTATCCGATAACTTTGGTTTTTCCAGTACCGGAGTCACTTGCCATCGCTCAGCTTGGACCAATCGAACTTTACCAGTTTTTTTATTGTGAAGAACAAGCATAGTACGCATCAAGTCTTGACTTAAATCAGGTTTATAACCTTTGTAAACAATTTGTCCATTTGACAGAGCCAAGGCTCTTTTCTTTTTTTGCTGATCATAGAATAAACCACACGACATTTTCTTAGCCTCTTCATCCTTGAGCTCTCCATTTTGAAAACTGACTGAGAAAAAAGATATTGTTAAAGTTTTGTCAAATGCTAACCTGAATTTCATAACTAATATTGACAAATTCATGAAGTTTTATCCCGCTTAAATTCAAAATAAATGTGCATAAACAATTGATAAATACAAGATAGATGCATACAAGTTATTAAAAACTTATGTTCCTTTCAAATATTTATTGTATAATACAAGAACGATAACAAACATGAATTGTCTTAAATGTTAATTGCCTTTTATGAGATTATGTGCATGATACCAATAATCGGTTGAACCTTGTCCGAATCTATAATTACGTCTTCAATAGTCGCATCAATTGGCCGTTTCATTTTCCATAAAAATTCTTCGTCTTTTTGTCTTATAAAATCCAACGAAACCACATTTCAAAATACCACTCTAAACATTCAAGATTTAAGCCGGAAGTTGGCGTGTTCTCAACCGTTCTAAAGGAAATGGAAACACTTTGGATTCGTTTCTAACAACTTTCAACGATATGCATCGTCCGACATCGCGTATTCATTTCAAAACATAGGTGTAGTTATTATTCATCAAAATATATATTCGAAAATGATTAATGATTAAACTGCGAATCAAAGAGTCAAATAAAAATTTCTTTTTGAACGTAAGAAAATTTACATTTCTTTCCAGATAAGATAGTTTGAAATTATCTCATCATGGTGCTCGGCGCAGGGTCACTTGTTACTGTTACGTTCCTGACATCTGTGACATGAACTTTCGAGAAGTCCGGCGTACGCGAATAATTTTTGTGTCAAATTTTTCAACGATTTGAGCTTTTCATAATCAAGGGGAACGGTGCAATGGGGAAGAAGAAAAGTTCTACCCAAGAGGAAGACACAGCAGTAAGTGTTATAATTGAGAAATATTGTGACGGCAAACAATTATTTAATAAAATTGTATTATCGAATGAAAATATTTTTTATTTTTGCAGACGTTAACTCCCAAAATAAGGTACGATTGGTATCAAACAGAAACACATGTTATAATTACGATTCTTGCGAAGAATTCACAGAATGTTCGCGTTATTTACAAGCAAAACACGGTAAGTATGCTGTTCTATAAAATAAACATGTTTTTTTTTCATATAATGTTTATTGCATTGACTCACTAATCATTCAAATTAACTTTTAATTGTTTAACTTGATCGTTTTCAGCTGAGTGTATCTGCTTTATTGCCATCAGGAAATGAGTATAGTTTGGAGTTAGATTTAGCTCATCCTGTGGTACCAGAGCAGTGTTTGCACAAAGTAGACCCATCAAAAATCGAGATCAAGTTGAAAAAACCATCTGAAATTAGATGGAACTCTTTAAAAGGAAATCCAATTACAGAAGCTGCGGTTCAGCCTATACCTCAAGGTAAACCAGCTTATATTTTTTGTGATCTATTTCAAAGCTATTTAAACTCAAATGTGCGTTGTGAATTGTATTTTTAGAAATTGTACAAGCTGGTAATCAAGCACCAAAGTATCCTACTTCGTGTACAAAAGCTCCAGATTGGGATAAATTAGAGAAGGAGATTGAGAAAGAAGCAGAGGAGAATCCAATAGGTGAGGCAGCTCTACATGCTTTATTCCAGCAGATATACAGTAGTGGTTCTGATGAAGTTAAAAGAGCAATGAATAAATCTTATGTAAGTATTTGCCTGAAATTATCTATATCATAATTGTGTTTAATATAAAGTATCAATATTGTATTCTTTCTGGAAATAGCAAGAATCTGGTGGCACAGTAGTGAGCACTAATTGGTTCAGTGTGAAAAAAGAAAAAGTGGAAACAAAAGTTCCAGATGGAATGGAATGGAAAACTTGGCACACATAATACAGTTAACGAAATGGATACTTAAAATGTTTATTATTTAATAAAATTATTTCATACATATTTAAAATACTCAATGTAACTCATAATATTATCTATTCTTCAGACGTTCGGTTCTATATCATAAAGTTAATTAATCATTCAAATGATTATACTTAGCTGAGAATTTTATTGTATTTATTTAATTTACTAAATACAATGACATATTTTTCTGACAAAGTGTAACCTTGGTTTCTTGTACAAAGCACAAAAAGTTATGTATAATAAATGCAATTAAATTACCATGGAATTATTTGCGTTGTGTACATTTCTGTAATTCAATGTTTAAAAAAAAATTCTGATTGATATAAACTATCATTCAAAATATCATTCGACATAGTAAATCTAATGCTATAAGACTACAAATTGCATATGGTAAATATTTATCTGTATTCGATTTATTGTCTGGAATTTGGGAATTTTCCGAATTTCTTATCACATTTTCATTTTCTATTTTATTCAAAAAGTTTTGGAAAAGTCCCGTATTCTCTTGTTGATGCTTCAATATAATATTATCAATATTTGAAGATCTTCTCATATTATTGAGGATTGTCCAAATTAATGATAAAATTGCTATTAAAGCAGATGTAAGGATTGACAAATACTTGATTTTTTGGGTATTTAGTATTTGGCTATCATAATATTCGTTGATAGCTGTTGTTAATAGTACAAAGGATTCCTTTTCTTCTTTGTCTAATATTTCCAATTCCATTGTAAACCTTAATTGGTCTTGGAGATATTTATTTTCTTTTGTGACTAATTGTACATATTTTGGGTCATCCCTTCTAGTCTGTATAAGTTCTGAATACACCTCTTTCAAATTATTAATTATTATTGATGCTTGGTTATTAATATTTCTCCGTTGGTTTTGGCATTTAAACAATGCCTCTTGAGCCATAACTACTTTATGTTTAGCCATGTCTATTTTATCTAAACCTGTTAATTGTTGATACCATTGCCACCATTTCGTAATTTTCTTTGGTATTACACTAGGTTCCACTGCAACTGCATTTTGAGTTTGAAGTGCTGTTAAGTCTTTATGTATTTGCTAAAAACAATAAAAAATGTTCTATATAATACTACTAAATTTTAAAATTATATAAAGAATTACAATACCTTTGTAACAATATCATACTTCGCAGAAACAGTATTTTGTATGTTATTCAACTTTTCTTGTGCTTTTATTGTGGTATTATTCATTCTTACTCTCACATTATTAAACAAATGATATCTATTTGTTTTATCAGATACAGTTTTCAGTAGCAACCGAACTTTTTCTGCCATTATATTTTTCTGCTATTATGTATGTATGCTATTATTTTGACTCCATGAGCAAAAGCATAGCCGACTAGTTGTAACCTAGCAGAAGGTAAAATGTAACATTGCTCGACGTAACCTAATGTTACTTCTACAGTAAAGTCTCT
This sequence comes from Agapostemon virescens, assembly GCA_028453745.1. NCBI lineage: Eukaryota > Metazoa > Arthropoda > Insecta > Hymenoptera > Halictidae > Agapostemon > Agapostemon virescens. The sequence goes on from CM052086.1 coordinate 1,032,671, forward strand.
ACGCAAGGCACGTGTGACGTCATATACCATGTGAATAGTATGGTACTTATTCAATGACGTCATTAAAGGTGGTCACGAGTGACCAGTGTAGTGACCATTTGGTCATTAAACGAAGCTTTTAATCGACAGATGACAAAGGTACAATTTTCTGTGATAAAACGTAATGTTCTCAAATTGCGAATCTGAACTAAATCTGAATCTGAAGCACAAATAGCGAATTCAAAATGCTGAATGTACTAAGAGCAGAAGATACTGATTCACGATAGCAATATAAGTTTGATAAAGTATTATTTCTATTTAAAATAACGCAGAGAAAGTAATGTAATTCAATTGAGAATACAAGTTTTAAATTACAATGTCAGGAAAGAGAAAGGTCTTACAAAATAGTGGCGTGGCGGCATCTTCCCCACAAACAAGTAACCATTATGACGACATCTATGCTGCATATGTATAACTTCTATGTACATTACAGTTTGCATCTGCGTTTCCTGCTCCTTACATTATATATGCTATTATATTTCCTTTACGTCTCGTCATCGTGGGGGCTAGAATTGTTGACATCTGTAACTTTAGAACTCATCACAATTCACAATCACGTACTAGTTGATTTCTTAACAAAGTAAGCATATCACTTACCCTCTCGCATTACTATTATCATTTAATAAATATTAACTCAATATGAGTTTAATATAATACAAATGTTTTTGTAATTCAATGTTTGTATGAATTTACATAATGAAAAGATCTCTACGTGTAAAATCTGAAACGAAAACGATAATTGAATTAAGCGATTCTGAAGATGATGCGGAATACATTTCCAGTGATGATGAATATGTTCCTAAGAAAAAGGTCACAAGAAACCGGAAGAAAAATGTTGCAGAACCTGCAAATGCTGCTGTTAATAGAAAGAGAAAGGCTACACTTGCACAGCCTAAAAAGACAGTGCCAAAAAAAAAAACTAAAAGTAGAAAATGTTTATGATTCAGATGTTGAAGAATTGTCGGATTTAGATGAAAACAAAGATCAAAGAAAACAAAGATCTAAAGACATAAAGACAAAAATAGAAGGTATTGACAAAGAGAATGTTAAAATAGATATTATTGATAACAAAAACATTGAAGCGGTATGTGGTGACAATACAAATATTGAAGATTCTGGGAAAAGTAAATTGCTATCAAAGTTTAATTCTGTAGAATGTAAAGATTGGACAGTTGTTGATTATGTAAGCGAGATAAATAATGTTGACAAGCAAATAGTACAAAATGTGATAAATCTTCTGCAGGAAGACAATACAATTCCTTTTATTGCAAGGTATAGGAGAAACATGACTGGTGGTATGGAAGCAGATGTATTAAGGGCAATGAAAGAGAGTTTTGATCATGCTACAACAATCAAACATAAAGCAGCCACTATTCTAAAGGCTATTGATAAATCAGGACAATGGACACCTAATGTACATGCTGCTGTTACATCTTCTAAATGTTTAGATGACTTAGAGTATATACATTCCCTCTTTAAAACTGCATCAACAAAATCTTTAGCAGAAAGAGCTAAGAAAGTAGGATTGGAGCCCATAAGTAATGCCCTGTTACAGGGTCAGCCATTACCTAATTTGTCATTGCTAGTAGACTCTGACAAAGAGGGTCTGAAAACAGAGACTCAAGTTAAAGAAGGTATTATGCATATAATAGGAGATGTAATTAACAAGGATAAAGTAATATTTGATAAGGTCAAAGAAATTCAAAGCCAAGCTATTATAAAAATACAAACTACTGAATGCAAAACCAGTAAATCTGACACCAAAGAGAAAGATGCGAACAGAAAGTATGAAATGTATTATGATTTTAATGCCACTACAAGAACAATCAAACCTCATCAAATTTTAGCCATTTACAGAGGAGAAGCCCAGAAGATTCTTACAGTGAAATTTATATTGCCTGACTTTTTTCAAAATGCATTCAAGTCATGCTGTTGTAGACAATACAAAGAAGCTATGCAAGCATCTAGATATCATAGCGACATGATGCACGATAGTATTACTTATGCTTTCACAAAATTTATAAAACCATTGGTTGTTCGTCGAGTCAGGAGCGAATTAAAGAAGCAGGCAGAAACAGCATCCATTGAAGTATTTGCAGTTAATGTCAAGCAGTTGCTTCTCACTTCACCGGTTCGAGGAAAAGTGGTGCTTGGTGTAGATCCTGGATTTTCCCATGGATGTAAGCTTGCAGTAATTTCTGAACATGGAAACATTCTTGATACAGGCGTAATTTATCCACATAAGAAAGGAGAGAAGTATATACAAGAATCTGCTAGTATTTTATTGAAATTGATAAACAAACATAAATGTACGCTTCTGGCATTGGGTAATGCAACAGCCTGTAGAGAAACAGAGGTATTTTTGAATGGACTAATCAAGTCTAAGGCAGTGAATATTTCGTATGCAATTGTCGATGAATCAGGAGCATCGATTTACAGTTGTAGTCCTGAAGCAAAATCCGAGTTTCCAGATCTAGATACCAATATAGTATCCGCTATTTCTATAGCAAGGCGTTTGCAAGACCCGCTTGCTGAACTGGTAAAGGTAGAGCCTAAACATTTGGGTGTAGGAATGTACCAGCATGATTTACCAGAGAAACAATTATCTGCAACATTAAACGAAGTGAGTATAAACTCCTGTGATTCTACAGGGTCATCTAAACTTGCACCAAGTATATTATAAAATGAACAAAACTAATGAAAATTACTCAAATGATTTCAGGTAGTTTCAGAAGCTGTGAGTTTCGTAGGAGTGGACGTGAATACCGCGTCCCAATGCCTTTTGAAAAGGGTTGCCGGTTTGAATGTATCCAGAGCGAACAGTATCATACAATGGCGAAGCGAGTTTGGCCCATTCAAAAACAGAAAACAGATATTGGATGTGAAGGGTATTGGTAATAAAACTTTTGAACAGTGCGCTGGATTTATCAGGATCCTGCCGGAAACATCAATGGTTGATGCTTCGGCACATGATAAAGGCATTAAAAAGTACAATCCAAATTTGTTGGATCAAACGTGGATTCATCCCGAGTCATATGAAATAGCTAAGCGATTTTTAAAGTATTGCAACTGCAATTTAGAGGATCTTGGTAGCAAAGCATTCATCGAAAAAATAACGTCGTGCGCTGAAGCTGGTTGTGCTGTTTTAGCACAGAAGTTTGATACCGATGAAACGACGATGGAATTAATTGTTAAAGGATTATCTATGAAGAAAGACGAAGATATAAGATTGAACAGTAATTGTCCTCTGTTTAAGAACAGCATGCTCACCATCAACGATATCAACTGTGGAACATTGTTGACCGGGGCAGTAAGAAACGTCACACATTTTGGGGCATTTGTAGATGTAGGTGTCGGCAGAGATGGTCTAATACCAATGAAATTTATGAAAAATTCCGTACTCACGATAGGCCAACGCGTGGAAGTGAAAGTCCTCACGGTGGACGTTGATCGTAACAGAATTAGTTTGGAGTTAATACAAGCGATATAATTTGTTCCTGTACACATCCGTACTTCATAATATATGTACGATTACATATTACCTTCGCAAACGTTTATAAAATAGATTTATTTTTTCATAAATACGCTTTCGTAATTTAAAATTTAATAGAAAATAATTTTGTTGGATCGATGTGGGTGACTACTATAGTGTCGATTATGGTCTAGACAGTGTTTTCTGTTAGATTTGAGTGCCCCTATCTTATAGTGCGTTCTTCCAGCTTTAATTTAAGCTATGGAAAGTATTAAAATCTAAAGATACACATTCTGAAATCATTTGGGAGAAACCCATGAAAGTCGAGGCAAGCCCCTCTGAGCTGGTGATTGGGTAGAATTACAGATCAGGAATTCACGAGTGAACCTTGAACCGACAATACCAAGTTTCAAACAATGATTATTTATTGTATTAAAAAATGGAAAGTATTCACCGTATTTATAGCGCAAATAATTCGTGCCGGATGTTACATTGCTTCTTATGGGTAAAGCGGCACGGATTAGTTGTGCCGCTCTACCATAGCTCCGCTGTATGCACATACACTACAAGAAAAAATTAAAATTATGGCAATATCATAGCAAAACAAATACTTGGAACACATAGCGATGTTCAGGAACATGTTAGACAGGATTCTCATGCATCAAAACCGCAAAAGAACCACTCATTTTAAAGTTATTTAACGAAATAGTAAATATTATCGAGAAAAGTGAATGGTGGCGCCATCTAGCGGTGACGAGTGAAAACACGAAAA
>CM052086.1:1046953-1082260 GCA_028453745.1 Agapostemon virescens
TGGTGTCATGCAAAAATTTAGGCGCAAAAGGCCGGCGACACCAATGGGGTGTCATTTGCATCCTTTTTATTATTTGCGATGTCCTGAAGGTAGTGCTATTGGAAAGTCATTTGCAATGCCTTTCAAATGCTTTAGGAGGAGTTTTAATAAATGCAGCCTCGTTATTCTTGCAAAGCAATGCATATTGTTGAATTTATAGTTTGGTAGTTCTAGTGTTAACCTTAACAGCGATCAAAGTGTCCGTTTGCACGGCAGTGACCGATTTTCTGGTACTTTCCTCGCGCATCAACTACGAGTAGAACGTTTACGAATCTACGCAGGCACGTCTGAAGAATAAGTGTCGCCTCGTTATTCGAGACTCGCTTTTTATTTGTTATTTCAGACTTACCGGTTGTAAGCGGCCGACCTAGAAGCAGCAGTATATATCTTCATTCATTTTTCCCTTTGCTTGTAGCGCGCCGGCGAACGTTGCTACGCAGATATTTCATCGTTAAGGGCTGCGAGAGGCTTGATCCGATGAAACACCTTCACCTTTGATTTAGGGAACTTGTTCAAACAACTGAGCCAGTTTTTGATCGAACGACGGAGAAAAGTTTCCACCCCCGATGAAATACTGGCGGAGTTCCGTCTCCGAGTTACTCGCGGCTGGATCTTGCTAGGAATTTAGTTACGGCGTTGAAACGCGACGGTTTTTCCTCCGTGGAGAACGATATATTTCACCTTTGAACTGTTCTGCTCGCTGTGTAAGAAGCGGAATTAAGCGTTGCGTAAATATGTTGCTTTGTGATAACAAGAAGAATGGATTTATTAAAAGCTCTGTTGGATACCTCGTAGATTAAGCTAATATTTTGAACTGTTCAATACTTTGACTGGCATGTCAACCATATGTGGGTGACAGAAATATTTGTTCATGTTTAAAAATAAATTTGTGCATTAATATATTCGTTGAAGTTCAGATCTGGAGAATAGAAGAAGGTTGAAACTAAGCTAAACCTAAGTTCAAATAAAATATTTATTGAATATAGTGCAATATCTGCTTCGATGAATTACTTCTTTATAATTTGATTCTTGATAATTTCAATAATCGTGGAAGTTCGAAGGTTCTAGTGTTGAAAATGTATGAGCGACACATCGGAGCCATCCGGTAGCTTTAAGACCCCGATACCTTCACCCTAACGTCTACGGGATTCCGAAGATTCGTGATACCTTGAAATCTCTTGAAATCACTGAAGGCATCCGAAGCTGTAAAGTCCACAGAAACCTTTCGGACCTTAAAACTCGTGGGATTTCCTTCGACGACGTTTTCGGTGCTCGTGGACACCCGAAAATCCTTGGAATCCTCCGAATACCATTTGTTTTCCTCGATTATTCTGCTGTCTTTGGTATTTCCAGTTACACCAAAATTTGTTACACGTATGTGAAAATTCCGGTTTGGTGGTTACGGACCTGGTAGGCCATGTCCAGTACGAATCTGGAAAGTTTTCCCTTAGAAAAGTAAACTCTGTAAACTGAACTAAAAACTGTAGAATTATTAATGTTACGATAGAATTATTAATATTAATAATTTAATAGTTTCGTTTAAAGAAATAACTGAACGTAAATTTTTCGTAATAAAACGTAACTAAACAAGCAGAGTAAATCCTGAAGTATTTTGGATTGAAATGAATCATACCCTGGCAAGGGTATAACATAGAAATAAAGTCCGCCTATGGTATTCGAAGTTCCTTGGGCGCAATTGATTCCCTTCAGCGAGTCGGATAAATCAGAGGACGGTGGGCGGAATCGGGAATGAAATAGTTCGCGGCCACGAAGACGTATATTCGATGGGACACAGAATGCCGGGCCCAAATGTGTTTTCGATAGAAAATAGAATGGTCGGTTGCGTGTTGAGGTGAAACGATCTAGAAAACTAGGAGCTAGTACGCGATAAGAACGAAATCGTTTCTACGTGACCGTGGTCTCCTCCTCGCATCGACCGGCCCGAATTGTCAAGGTAAATTATTATAATCTTCGCTAGCACTTCCAGCACGGTGTACGGTTTATGTAAATAATGTAATATGCGTGGGCATATGCTACGAAAAAACACAATTCTCTACTTACCCTTGTCTCCGGAAATTTTATTCATCCATATGTTTGCCATAAGTGCGCAAGATAGTCAATACTAAATGTCGAAATAGTTATTTAATCATCCCATTAACATACAAGCATGGAGAGAAAGCAACAATAAGGTTAATAGGTCCTATTAAGTTCGAAGATACGTTGATCCGAGTATTGTATAATATTAGAGCCGCCAAAATGAGAAATATTCAAGAAATTTTCAATGGCTGATTTATCGTTGATCTATACTACTGAATTTTCCTTTTAGATTATATTCTCCTAATACAAAGTCCATATTTTCGATGTTTTCGCAAAGTTTTCGAGATTTTCGGATTTCTACTAGGAGAATATGATAGCAGAAGAGGTTGCACAAAATTTTAAACTTTCGCGAGACCTCCTTGCAAATTATATTCTCCTAATGCAAAGTCGTCGCGTATGACCAACGTGCCAGTCGAACTGTTACTAAAAGAAAATAGCCTGTTACGTCGCAATTTCGGATAATATTTATTATACCGTACCCCGAAGATATATACGAGGCAGCAATACAAAAAATTTCGGCCATTTCCCAAGGGAATACATAACTCAGGAGAGTTTACGCGGCCCACCCTCTATGTATCGGTTTGCGAGCCGAAAATATCGAGTATCGATTCCTTGGTACGGCACGGCCGAACCTTGGCATTGAATTCTCCGCCTCCGGGTCGTTCTTTTGCTTTCGGTATCTTCCCTTTATTTTCCGGCACGCTTTTCATGCGTTCCGCTTTTTCTTCCCTTTTCATACGCGGCATTGTTAGAGTAGACGGTCTGAAACTACTTTTCACCCGGGGCTGCACCTACCGCGGCCTCCAACCCCCGCCGTCTCACCCCCGACCACCCTTTCGCGCGCAATATCTGCCTGCATTTTGTCGTTATGGCATTGTGGACCCTGCTGCGACACACAGAACGGTCCGTTGTTCCCTCCGCTTCAAGGTTCTTCTTAATACCAGCCGATCATACGTTCAACCCCCAATGCAGATTTTATCATCCCCCGACGCATCAACGTGGACGCCTAAGACGAAACACGCGTGTTTATTCAGCTCCAAACATCCCTAAAATCTCCTACAAAGTTACAGGAGGCTGTCGATTCTGTGGCTCTCATAAATAATCATTGCACGAAGCCCATTTTGATCATTTTCCCGATTTTCAACATCACGCCACGACCGCAATTCTCTCAAAAAAGAACAAGGCCTATATCCATATGCAGCGGTAAAACTATCAATGCTAGCGACTTGTAAAAATTCATGATCCAGCTCCAAACATCCCTGAAAGCACCCACAAAGTTAAAGTAAAATTGACGGGAAGCCGTATTAACCCTTTCTCTATTAAATTGAACCGTGGCGAGGAAAGAAAGAAGAGTAGAAAATAATCCGGTGTATTCGAATGTTCGTGATTCGCGTTTCCGGCGTTGACGCGGGTAAACCTCTTCCCCGCTTGTTCGTGCCCAAGCATCATCGTGATACCGTGGTGTAGGACTTGGGGGGTTAGCTACCGGTGTGCCGGAGGTTACTTAATTTCGGTCGCGACTCATAGGAGGCTCGGTGATCCAATTATCGCGGTGCACCGCGAACGTGAAGCATGGGTGACGTTGGGGCTTGCAAACCCTCCGCACCTCGTCGTTGTCGAAGGGGAAACTGGAAGCGGTAACGATCCTCAAAAGCGAAACGGATGATGTCTAGCCGTAGGCCCGACGGTGGGGGACCACCATGGATTCCATTCCGCTGACGGATATCAATTCATTTCCTCGAAAAAGTCCTCGCCGACGCGCGATAACGGGTTGCGCGTCCTCGATTGAAACCTTCTCCTTCGTCATCGACCGTGTCGCTTGTCTCTGCTTCTTCATCTGCATTCAAACATTTTGCACGGCTCCGTTCTTGTGGGAGTTGCGATAAACAATAAGGGCGACACTGGAATTGCAGAAACTGCGATTAGAGCTGGGTTTAGAGGACTGGATGATTTAATAGTGGGATTCTAAATATTGTGGAAATTTTTAATTTGGTGCTATTGGGTTCTTCCAGATATTAATATTTAAATGCGTCAAAATCGGCCACGAACTTTCCGGACAATACGATATTTAACACGCTGAATGCTATGCTAAATTTTTTCCAATTGTCCAAAAATAGCCAATCTTTGCGGACGTGCCCCGGCCAAACCATTAGAGCTATCGACATGAATCTTACGCGAAAATCTTCCTCAAACCTTCCTCTTTAAAAAGAGCTCCCAGAATTTAGGCTAGCATAACAGGGAAATCCAGGGGGCTTCGTTTTATCAACCCTAATTTTTCCCATTTTCGCGATGGATCGCCCCGACACTTCAAAGTCGCGCCACGGCTGCAATTCGATTCCGATCGACTTAAAAATTGGTATATATTCTGATCGCGCGTCTAGAAACATGTAGTCAAAATTACAAAAGAATCGGAGACCTAAAGATTTTTCACGATTTTAAGAAGGGGTATACCTTCAATATTTAGCGATTTCGTGGCAATATTTGGCAAAACTTTGAAGTCGTGCCCCGGCCAAACCATTAGAGCTATCGACATGAAACAAACGCGAAAATCTTCCTTAAACCTTCCCCTTTAAGAAGAGCTCCCACAATTTAGGCTAGCATAACAGGGAAATCCAGGGGGCTTCGTTTTATCAACCCTAATTTTTCCCATTTTCGCGATTGATCGCCCCGACACTTCAAAGTCGCGCCACGGCTGCAATTCGATTCCGATCGACTTAAAAATTGGTATACACTCTCACCGCGCGTCTAGGAACGTGTAACCAAAATTACAAAAGAATCGGAGACCTAAAGATTTTTCACGATTTTAAGAAGGGGTATACCTTCAATATTTAGCGGTTTCGTGGCAATATTTGGCAAAACTTTGAAGTCGTGCCCCGGCCAAACCATTAGAGCTATCGACATGAATCAAACGCGAAAATCTTCGTTAAACCTTCCTCTTTAAGAAGAGCCCCCAGAATTTAGGCTAGCACTTCAGGGAAATCCAAGGGGCTTCGTTTTATCAACCCCAATTTTTCCCATTTTTGCGACTGATCGCCCCGACATTTCAAAGTCGCGCCACGGCTGCAATTCGATTCCGATCGACCTAAAAATTGCCATACACTCTCACCGCGCGTCTAGAAACGTGTAGCCAAAATTACAAAAGAAACGGTAATCTGTAAATGTTTGGTGAAATGATAAACCGCGGGGGGTGCACGTGAACTCTGAAAGGAAAATTCGCAGGCGATGAAAGATTTGATTAGGGGATCTTTGCGGGAATCGTAGCCTGTTGTCCATTCGTATCTGGCCGGTTTCCGCGGGAGGCAAGGGTTAAGTTCGACAGTTGTGAACTAAAGCTGTTTCAATAACCGCAACATCGCGGCAGACTTTTGGCACGATCGGTAGAGGGTGCGCGGGCACCGGGGGGTGAATTCCTACATATTCATGGCAGCCATTTCGAATAGAATATCTACGCGCCTCGCATAATATTCGTGCCGGCCGTATGAACATTGGACGTGAACCAACATCGAGTGTTGTTCCGCCTCAAATATGTACAATTGAAATGAACTCGGTTTACCTTTCCGTGCGTCGCTGTTCGGCCCTCGCGTCTTGTTACGTTGTCCCCGTCTCTGTCTCGTGTTGCACGCGAACCCTTATAAAATATTGAGTCACCTACGTCCTCGTTCCTTTCGTTTTTATTTTACCCCGCCCGACCTTACTGGCCGCCCTTCTTTCCAGCGTCATTTCACGGCGAAGCCTTCGACTTCAACGAATTGGTCATCGAAACCAACGGCACGGTGCACCGTCTGTTACGATTTCCACCCTCTTCGTCTTACAAACGAAACCGGTCTGTTATTGTTTACCGGTTCAGTTTATCGTAAAACGATATAGTCGTTCGCAACCCTCCCATCGAATGCGAGTATTTATTTATCGTGCGGGGATGTCGCGGGAAATGCCACCGCCATATTGATTTCCACAGAGCCCACAGTGATTGCTCGCGAACCATTATTAGCTGTTGAAATACGTATACTTTCCGAGTTTTGGGTGAGAAGGTGATTCGGAAATAATTAGCGACAGTATTCGCCGATATTATTAACGTTGCTCTTTGGGATAAAAATGAAATTTGTAAAGATAGAAATTTAGCTAGCAGATTTATTGTGCTATATTGGCTGAAAGTAGCGCAATGTTATTTTGCAATTCTTTTATATAGATAGAATAAAAAGTGAAATAGTTTATTAAAAATAATAAATAGAATTAAATTGATTTAATATTCCGATGTCTCCAAGGCGGAAAGCACCTGGCGCTAACTATAGCGAGTAACTCAGAAATAATTAAGAAACTTGAGCGTGGCGTTTGCGCATCCTTGTTAGCGAAGAAGCACGACAACGGTGCGATAATAAAAATGATCAGCTGCGTTGGTCGGTGAATTTAGACGGTGAACTCCAACAAAATCCATTCGTCTGACTTTATAAAAATATAATTAAGCTTGTAACATGTTTGAGATGTATGACAAACTGCAAAATTAATTTAGAAAAATGCAGAATTACTGCATTGAACTCGAAGAAATTTTTCCATTTAACTTGACAGAAGAATAATTGAGTTTCGAACGCGTTCAACTTATGGCAAACTGCAGAAGTGATTAAAAATGATCATCTGCTTTAGTTGGTGACTGTAGAAGTTGAACAGAACATAATTAAGCTTCGAGAGTGTTCGAAATAGGAGGAGGGTAGCTCGTAGGAAAAGCGATCGCAAACAATCGTTGGTTCTGCGCGCATTTCAGGACGGTAACTTCCGGAATTACGCGGAGACGGGCGCCGGGACGGTTATGGTTGGTTCACCAGGCTCGTCTTGATGGCGAGAAACCGGAGTTGCGAAGTAGTTCGAAGGAAAGGGGGGAAAAAAGAAATAGTTTTCCGTGCTACGCCACTGGACGGAATATTGATCGACGGGGTGCAAAGAGACTCTTACACTCGACGCCAGTCGTGAGCCAACCCTTACGTAGGCCCTCGCACATTCGCGACGCGCCCTGCGAGAGCTGTCCACGATGAAATCGCCGTGGAACATTAATTTCTCGTGAATATTTCAACCAACGAGACCGCCACACGCTGTCTTTCGTCCGTCACGACCGGCTCGGGTGGACCGTCGTCGACCATGGAATTAAGTTTCGATACTCAATCGATGCCAGACACAGACACCGGCGCGAAACAACTCTTGTTTCACTCGCGACCCTTGTCCTTTGACATCGCAAGCTATATTCAAATTACAACCGACCGATTTTCATTTACGCTGCGACTACCGAAAGATAAATCCAACGGTATGCATTGCTTCGTAATAATAACGAGACTGCATCTATTAAAACTTAATTAAAATTATCGCGCAAAACGCCGGCGACACCACTGTGGTGTCATGCAAAAATTAATGCGCAAAAGGCTGGCGACACCAATGTGGTGTCATTGGCAAGCCGATCTTTGCGGACGTGCCCCAGCCAGAATATTAGGGCTATCGACATGGTTGAAACGGTAAAATCTTCTCCAAACCTTCCTCTTTAAGCATACGACTTCGAAAACACTTGGAAAAAGTGGCAACAACGATATTTTATAAGAAGACGAAGGTTCGATTAAATTACGAAATGATCGAATCTATTTTTATCGAAGTTATGTCGAAGGTTAAACTTTCTACGAACGAATGAAATTTATTTTCATAGCTCGCGCAGTTAATTGCAGCGTATGTTATTACTCCTTTGTGGTATAAACCTGCCCGAACGGTGCCCACTTTAAATCGAATTCCGGAACGCGTTGCGAAGAGGTATTGTAATCATTACTGGCCATTGTTAGTTAAATAACGTCGGTAGTCGTCATTACCAATTCCAAACGGTAAGAGCGTGTACAGTTACGTCATTAACGGGCTTTAATTAAATTTCCGACGTAATTTGAAAAAGTTTCGTTTAAAACACGTTTCCTATTAAATACCGGAGAGTGCCTTCCGACTACATGTTGAAAATAAGGAAGGAATATATTTCCTCTCGAATCACTGAAACGTATTGTTTAATTCGATCTCTCTACTCTCTTTCTCTCTCTTTCTCTCGACATGAAAATTCAATTTTTATAACGATGATCGTCAGCATCGAATCAGCTTTATTATAATGACCGTAAAATGGATCGTTTAGGTTGCAGTTAACACGCGAATTAATAGAAGAGGATGGTATCCGCGTATATTCGCGACCATAAAACCGAGCCCGTATATCGGATTTTAATTAATAGAAACGGAAATCGTTACCCTCCAAAGTGGAACATCGATTAATAATGTTTCCCCCCGCTATTCGTTCCACTCCGCCCATCTACGGTAGATTTTCTTCCTTTCCACTCCAGGTTGCAATAAATTATGAGCGGTTTGGCACACGGTATTCGCGAAATTCTTTCATCATCGGCCATTCCTCCTGCGCGCGTTCTGAAGCTAAATTGGACCAATATATTTCATCGTCGCGTTGAAATACGATCGTTCTATCTTCCTAGCCGGTCGCGATATTCTTGTTAACGGCCACCATATTCGTACCAATTAAACAAAAATTTCGCAACATCCGATTCAAGTGGAGAAGCTTTGTCCAAGTGGAAAAATATCCAGATTACCGTTTCTTTTGTAATTTTGGCTACACGTATCTAGAAGCGTAGGTAGTGCGTAGACTAAATCTCAGGTCAATCAGAATCGAATTGCAGCCGTGGCGCGACTTTGAAATTTCGGGCCGTTCAAAATGCCGAAAATGGGCAAAATGGGGTTGATAAAAGGTAGCTTCCTGAAGTCCCCTGAAATGCTAGCTTAACTATTGAGAGCTCTGCTTAAAGAGGAAGGTTTGGGGAAGATTTTACCGTTTGAACCATGTCGATAGCCCTAATATTCTGGCTGGGGCGCGTCCGCAAAGATTGGCTAATTTTGGAGGGACGTGAAAAAGTGGCGAAAACGCACCGCGCGCGTTTTTGCGCTCGATTCGAAGCGTTTCGGCGGGAAACCTGTGACTTGGACACGGCAAAGGATAAAACGGCGTTTCGGCCGTCAATTTGGCCAGCGGATGCCGAAATCAAAAGCTGTCCTCGCGCGGATTTGCTGGTGCACGCCGGGCACGGGTAAAATTGCATTCGCCTAGCCCGCATTCGTCCGCTAAATCGGACACAGCCGTTCGTGATATTTAATTGTAGTTACCGTAGCGTGCATCGACGACGGGAGAATTCCCTCGCAGTGCTGCAATTAATTTTCCCGATCAACACTCTGGACGCGAAGCGAATATGTCGCCGCGCAGAAATACCTGCCGGAATTTCCGTGTGTCGGCGATAGAATCGATCTTCCCGAGGAAATTCTCGAGCTCTCTCACGTAATCGAGGAACCACGCCGACGTCTAAGCTCTGTTCATGCTTGCGAACTTTCTTCGAGCAGTCGAGAAACATAAATAAACTTTTTCCTTACGATTAAACTATTAATCCTTCGATGCTCGAGGTGCACTCGCGCCTCCGAGGTCCATAATCCGTATTTATTAATATTTCCGAGTGGCGAGTCTGAAACTGTTTTCAGTTTGCTAAACCCTTGCCTTACAGCAACGAGATAAACTCCTGATCAAGATCTACGAGTCCTTAATTTTCTATAAAGCAAAATATAATAACAAGCTAGCAGCTACAAATTTTCCTTTTCTTCTCGTCGTTCTTTGTTTCCCAAAGAATTTCCAGACTACCGATTCTTTTGTAATTTTGGCTACACGTACCTGGACGCTTAGGCAGAGTGTATGCGAGATTTCAGGTCGATCGAAATCGAATTGCAGTCGTGGCGCGACTTTGAAATTTCGAGGCGTTCAAAATGGCGAAAATGGACAAAATGGACTTGACAAAACGAAGCTTCCTGGAGTTGTTTAATGATCGCGCAACACGCGTGCAGGTGGATAAAATTTTCTATTAGGGTGAAACTCACCCTTCCGTGCGCACTCGAATTTTCTAATTCTTGGAGAGTTCGCCCCGAGGAAGGTGTGCGATTTTAATAAACCTATGGGTAAACTCCGAGGCTCTTTATCATTCCGGGAAATCCCTTCGTGGCGGCTTATCGTCGTCGTAACTCGCCGGCGCACCCTGAACTCCGTCGGTTCTTCAATAACCGAAAGACTCGATCGAAATTGTTAACGAAGAAGCAACTGTGCGAGAGAAAGGGAGTGCGGCCAGCGGGGACGATGGGACGATAAGCGAAAGAGAGAAACAGGGGCTTGGAAAAAAGAGAAAAACAAATTTCAAGCATCGACCGTACTTCCGCAAGCAGCTGATGCCTGAGAACAGGCGCCGCGGCGTCTAGACGCCGGCGGGAAAACCACCCCCGTTGTTCCACCCCCTCGGCGCCCGCCTACGTCGGGGGAAAATAAAGCTTCGGCTAGATTCAGATATTCAATGGCCGGCGCGCTGGTAACGAGTCGACCTTCCTTTTTTCTCCTTTGCTCGAGTAGGTCGACGACGAGCGAATATCTGAAATTAATTTTTGCGTAATCGCGGTTGCGACGCGGTATTCGCAGGCCACGCACATGCAGAATCAAGTACAGTGAGCCACGAAAGTATTCGAGTGCCTTTTAACGTTCACCTCTTTCTTTCATTATCGCGAGTAATTCGAGCTGCTTCACCGGGTGTTTAGCGTTCTTGGTAACGGACAATAAATTGTCTGGATAAACAGGGTAATACCGTGGAATCCGGACGGTGATAATGGCCGATGCTGGTCCCGGTGCATCCGATAAGTTCAGAAACAGGTCGCGCATGGTTCAAAGGCCCCCGTTCCGGTCAATATTCATCCGCCAAGCGCTATCATCCTTCATATTCCCTATTAAACCGACTCCACGGCGACAATGTAAACTCACTAATTATTTCGTTGACAACCCCTAGATGCATTAAACCTACCACAGTCAATCGGAACGACCATTCTGGAAGAGTTTCTTATTTTACAGATTAAAATTAGGAACACATCCACTAAATTCTCGAGTAAATTTTATAATAAAATATGTGAACGTAGAATATATTAATTCCCTTGTTAAATTCTGAGCATGTCCAGACACTATTGCACCAGACTGTACTCTCGAGGTGTCTTTGTGCGGACGCTTTTACGCACGATAGACATCCCGGTCAGCGTCGATTGCCTTCAAAAGGCGGAACGAAATTTTCCGTGGATCGCATGTTAGACCGATAAGGGTGTCCCGTCCTTCGAGGAGAACGCGATACTGTAGGCCCTTTGTCGGTCACCCTTCGAGCTCGTTGCCGTTCCCGTCTAGCTTAATCTCGTCGTCGAAATCGGTTCCAATTTCCGCGACGAAAGGAAGGAACGCGGCCAGAAAAAATATAACAGAGGAACAGAAAGAGAGAGAGAGAGAAAGAGGAAAGAACGAAGTCGAAGAAGGAGAAGGGATGGCACTTACACGCCTGCGTACGACCTCGTCGCTGGGGAGCAGGATTTTAATCAGTCGATGGCTCATGCGAATTAGAATGGGCTAAGGCCGGATCGATTTTTAATCTCTGTAAGAGACTCGAGGGAAAACGAGCGCCGAGCAACCCGTTGCACGGTTTAACCCTCGAACGCCGGACGAGAGGGTCAATTTCACGTGACCGTGGTCATCGGTATGTTCCGTTTGTAAACGCGGTTTCGCCGGCTCTGAACTAACGGAATCCCATAAAACAGCCGGAGCACCTGCAACTGTTCGAATTCGTTATTGATCATTCGACAAAGAATCTGATATTCCGTTGAACTTCCTGGAGAGACCGTATCACCGAACTTTAGTCGTCAGCGTGTTTACGGCTTCCGCGAGAAACATCGTTTAATTAATAACCAACGAATCTTGGGAAATCTGTCGAGGGTTTCATCAACTTTCGATTAAAACGTTTGAGAATCACCGTGCACCGGAAGTTCAGTTCGCCTACTTGATCCTTGCTTTCTCTCGCAAACGGGTTCTGATTATTTACCATCGTTATCAATCTGAAACTCGATTGGTAAAATGGCCACGCATCCGGAGATAGTCCTAAAAATGAATGATGCTAGATTTAACTGCCACGGTCAGACTACCGATGCCATCGACTTGAAAAAATTCCGAAAACTGTCCCAAACATCCTCCAAGATATCTGCAACGTTGCAAGAGGGTAGCATATCAGAGACAGGCAGAAACAATTATTCTATCAACCCCATTTCAGCCATCTTTTCGATTTTACCTGCCCTGAAGTTTCAAAGTCGTGCCAACGCCGCAATTCGATCGCGATCGACCTGAAATTTATTAGGTACATTGAGTACACATCCAGGAACGTGTACCCGGAGTTAGAAAAGGTTCGGTGACGTAATATATCTTTGATAATTTTTGTTACCCCTTTTGAATTTTAGCCATTCTTTGCCGACCTGCTTCAGCTGGACTATCAATGCTGTCGACACGATTTGAACGCCTAAACTGGTTCCAAATCTTGCTCCAAAGTCCCGTTGACTATTTTTCCACCCCCTCCGGGCCTGACTAGCAATGCTACCGACTTGAAGAAATTCCTGACCTAGCTCGAAACATCCCTCGCGGCACAGGCAGCCGTCGCAAGAGGGTTTTAGACGGTACCAATCGTAGAAAAGAAGTTCCTCTGAACAGTTTGAAACGGCAGGGTATCGCTAAACAAGTGGAGACACAGGCAGCATCGTCCCCGTCATTGAAATAAACTAGTTTATCTCGTTGACCGCACGCTCGGACGTTCGATTCTACCGTTCGTAACTACCGTTTCAGAGGGACTTTCCTCCGGTGACGGCCGGAAGGCGGTAATGCAATAACGACTTTATTAGGGTTATCGACGCACGCACGTGGCTCACCCTCTGACATTTGAACTCTTAGCTCGTGCTCGCTAAGCCCGAAACCCTCGCCCCTCGAGAGCACCGACTGCCTCCTGTCTAGCTGGCTTATTACTAATTATCTTGCAATCTTAATCGATCATCGTGAGTGCGCATTTTCGACGCGCCAGATGTCCTTTATTCCGCTAATTTAATTATTTACTTCCCACATAATCGTCTGGCTCCTTTCAATTATGACCGTCGAAGAGATTCAAGCAAGTAACGTTGAAGTAGTTCTTCAGGAATGAAGAATTGCATGCTTTACACTAACTAAAAACACCTGCAATCTTCATACGGTCGATTTTATAATTTTTATGTGAGACTGGAGTACTAGGCGATCATGTACCAGCGAGAAAGTCGTCGTACCGTCCATCTGGCGACGAGTGTAGGAGGTAGAGCCTTCAAACAATCTATGAAAATGAATAATTCATTTCGAAAATTGGCAATATAGCCAGTGCTTAATATTTTTTGTATACCATAGTTTGAATTTCAAATAAAACTGTCCTCGCTGCGTATCATTTGTCAAAATGGCAATTTTTTTGCTGAGAAAGCACAGAATTAACTGGATAAAGGCTAACGAAATTCGTGTCTAGGAAAGCGAACAGTTAAATGCTAAACAATAAATTATGAACTTTAATCGGATGAACTTATTGCATGAGACTGTACAAAGTCTGTCGAATGAACGGTAAATTTTATTTCACGCTCGTGTCGTCGTGGTTGTCGCCAGAAAGAGAGTATGATATTGTCGTCGAGTCGACGACGGGAGGAAACCAAGGGAGGAAAACTCGGGAATCAAGTTTCTGGCAGATATTCCGGGGTCGTTTGTGCTTGGTAGAGCCGATGTCGATGTATCTGATAAGTGTGTCTATGCCCCTTCACTCGAATGCAATCTGTTTTTCTTTTTTTCCGTTGCATTTCGACTACTCTCGCAAGCGTCGCCGAGGAGAACGACAGAGGGATGACTTCGCGTGATTCCCTGCCATTTATCTAAATTGAATCCCTCCGATAATGGCTGAATTCCCAGCAAGACTCGTTCGCTCTTCGTTCTCAGTCATTTCTCTGGGTAGCCTTAGCGATAAAGAATTATCAAAAGAGTCAGCAATCGTTACTAGTGTAGAACCGAATTTATTTCAGGCACGTGTGATTTCACAGTCTTTTAAGGATACTATAAAAATAAAAGAGAAGTACTTCTTTTGCCATACACATTTTTAACTTATTACTGATGTGTACAGGCACGCCAGAGGTTATCAGAAATTATATTTACAGTGAGTAAATTTACTATTCGGGCACTATAAAATTTTTACTTTGTCGCATTGTAATTTTGTTCACGATCAAGGGAAAAAGAATTGATTCTAAATTACATTCCTACATTTTTAGTTAATAAAAATAGAAATTTTATATTTGAATTTCTACCGAGTTTCTACCGACAACGTACTGTTGCAGAGGATATTTGATGGGAGGATGGGGCCGCGGCAAGAGATACAAATTTAGCGTATCGGCTGATGAAATCTTGGAAAAATGCGAATCTGCGTAAACACACGGTATCTGTCGATAACTCGACCCTCGTTTGAACCCAATTTCCCGTAGGCAGGTGGTCGGGGGTGTAGTTGGGCTGCCTCCGAATCCTGTCGGGGCTGCTGAAAAAATTCAGGCGAACGAAGATTACTTTCGGAAGCAATCCCGCCGCCATGTTGCTGCATGGCTTGTCAGACGAATTCCGGTGTGGCGTTAATCCGCGTGTCGGTCAGTCCGCGGGTTTCGGCTGAACTTTTGGCAAGGGTTCGCTCGAACCTATCCAAGGTGGCCCGTAAAATCCAGCGACCACGGCTATCGGAAGTAAAAACAATTCCCTAGGGGTGTGTCGCGCGGATTAAGGGGCATAAAACTTTCGCGAAAGCGTAATAAACTCGTTCCTGGTCCTGCTCCTCTTTTTTCCCCCGTCATCCCCCAGCCCGTTTACCTTCTCTCACGGCTGGAAGAACCTCGTCGCGTCTTACCTTCTCCAACCCCCTTTACCTTCCCTGGTCGTCGCCAGAGTCTTTCCAACGGGCTACCCGAATTACCGCAACTTTTTCCTACCCCTGTACTGTCTATACACCGCGCACCTAACACTCGCAACAGAATCCTTGGCACCTCACAGCCATGATAATGGCCGTTGAATAGATTTAGGGGTTGCCGAGGCGCCATTTTCACGGACTCCTCGAAAAATGTTCTTCCTTCCGGATAGGGTCTTCTTCGTAATTCCTTTTCAGAGGTCCAGGTATTAACGAACGCTGCACAATATAAATTACACTGTTTTATTTGCCCTGGAAATTGATTTATGCACTTCCCTACAAATTTTACCATCCGCGAGAAAATGTCTTCCGCTTCGACTATTTATTTTGGTAATTCCTCTTTACTGCTCTAAATTCCCGTAAATGTATCTGAACAATTTTTATAGAACTGTATTTCACATAAAAATGCTGTTCTTTCTCTCAAGTCGATTCTTTTTGGTAATTCCTTTTCAGAATTCCATCTAACACTGAGACAACAATTTTTATTCCTGAAGAACTTACTTCAACGGATCCTGGTTAATCTAATTCCATCTTGCTTGAATTTCTTCGACCGTCATAATTGAAAGGAGCCACACGATTATTTAATAAAGCTTCGAATGCAATTGTGGCAGCTCCACATTTTACATTCGCCACCAGATGTACACTGGGACGACTTTCTCGCTGGTACTTGATCGGCTAGTACTTCAGTCTCACACTAAAATTATAAAATCGTATGAACATTGCTGGTAGGTTTAGTTAGAGTAAATTTTCAAACAAATTGTTAAGTAAATTGTCGATTAAACTCTGTGAAAGAATAGATATAAACTGGGATTCGGAAGGAGACGAGGCTGCTTCCTGTCCGTCGAGAAACGAGTTTCTCGAGCGAATAGTTTCCCCGGAAACGGTGTTTCGTTTCGATAACCCGGTCTAAATCACGAGCGGGACCGATGGCGCAACGCACTCGGCTAGCAACTCCAATTTAGCCGATTCGACCGGGACAAAGAATCCGCGGGCAGGAACCACGACGATAAAACTAATTTCCTCCGACTTCCCCTTAATTTCCCAACCAAAAACGACGGCAGAGATTCAATCGTCCCCGGCGTCGAACGTTTCCCTCGCAAGCAGTCGGCCGCAATTCCCTGGAAGCTCGCTGCGAACCGCGCGAGTGTGTCGTAAAACACCCTGAATCTTTTTTATTCCCGGTCGATGGTATCACGGATGGTATCACGGATTTAGTGACCACGGATCGGCCGAAGTATCTCATCTGGTCCGGATCAAGTCATTAAACTCTACGTGCTTTTAACTTCTTCTTTTTTTCCCCTTTTTCCTCCTCCTCCTCGTCTCCCACCCTCGATTCCGCTCTTTCTCCGTTCTCCTACGTTTCCTATCCTACGGCAGAGGGCCCCGGTATAAAACCAGGCGAGTACAACATGGCTCTCCACTATGTTTCCCATCGCCGTGAAAAGAAATTCCAGAAAATACAGCTTCCTCCGTGGGGACCGGGCCGCGAGTACTATGCGCGCTCGCGTATCCCGATGCCAGGTTAGAATTACGATATTGCTCGGCAGAAAGGACAAGCAAGGGCCAAGCAAGGGCTACCAGCCACCACTTCCCTTTTAAGCTGGAAAAGTTCGAAAACTCGGCCGTTATGGCCGTCGCCGGTAATGCGACTCATTATTCGACGCGATACCATCGCCGTTTACGTGGACGTTACTTCGCCAATGTGGCCGATACGATTCTCTCTTCGTTGTAGTTTCACTTCAACTTCGTCCTCACGCGTTTTCTACAACGCGAACGACGTCTCGTGTCGATTAGCGTCGCTACCGTTCGAGAGTTTGCCCGGCGATTCTGTTAAACGCGAGGATAGTGAGTTTATACGGGGGCTGTTCTATTTATGGGACCGAGTGCGTCGATATTATCGACGCCATTTTGTAAACTTCGAGCGTCGTTGTACAGGACGTTATACACCTGTAGGAGGCCACCTACCTGGTCTGTAAATACACACAATTTACAATTTATAATTTAATTTACAATTGTCATTGTAAACTGCAACCGCGACACTTCCCTAAAATTAGTTTCCGAACTGGGTTACCAATTCTTGAAATGGAACCTCGGATCTGAACGAGAATACTCTCGAGGAAAAATAAATTCGGGATGAAGAGAGTTCCAGTTTTCACGCATCGAAACTATCAAAATAGACGAGCGTTTAATTGTTCGCCGATAAATTCACCGTTATTTCGGTTTAATTAGTTTAGCGGCATAGTGATTTTGCAGTAGTGCCCGAGATCGTTCTTTTCGGTCTTTTATCACAGCTCGGTAAGCCCGGAAAGTGTTGCGCTGCTATTAAGAATGGAATAGTGAGTTTGCGTGGGTCTTAAACTCCAATTCCCAAGCGATTTTAAACGCTCGTCTCTGTTTTATGGTCGCTGCTGGACGCTTTCGGTAACGTCCCTCCCTGTTAATAAAGATAAAGAGATTCCAATATCAGTCGTGCAACAGTGGACATCGGCTCACGTACCATTACCTGGTTCTCACAGTTAATAAGAATTTCTCTCGGTTACTCTCGAAATCCGTTCGCCCAACTTCTTTTTATCATTTTTCATAATATAATTCTTCTCTCCCTATTCGGGGATCCCCTTTCCAAGTTATCCCGGTTTTAAACTCTTCTCTCTCCCTATTTTCTCCCGGTATTCGTTCATTATCTTTCATTCGCGTTCCACCTAATCCTTCTTTTTCCCTCCGATTCTGACAATGTGTATCTTTTAATCCGTCCCACTCGAAGTTCTTATATTATTATCAGCTCGCGAGATAAATAAGTTTAGTCGGGAGCGTAAAACCGCCTTTACCGTCGAGGATATTCTGTTATGACTCATTGCGGATGCGCATAATTGTCTTCGAAAAGAGACCATTTGCTGTTAGGATTTATAACCGGCGATCGAATATAATGCCGCGAACTTTATCGACGCGTGAAACGATCAGATCGTAAACTGTTACGCGAAAAGAGATTAAACATAAGCAAACTTGTTTATGTTATCACGTGATAATGCACGAAGCTGAGACGAACATTAGCTAAATGAGAATGTTTGTAATAAACCATGTTACGCTGATCGATAGTCTGCAGGAAGAGTTGCTCTTGTATTTTTACAACTTCTACAATGATTCACGCACGAGAAGTTGTGCTACCTGAAAACCACTGTCAATAGTAATTCTTTCGATCGTAACTATACTAGAAAACGAGAATGTTCGTACTAAACCATGCTGATGAACAGTGTGCAAGAAGAACTTCTGTTACACGTTGGCTGTTCATGTCGGCCTAACAAACTGAGACGTACGGCGAAGCCGGGAAGATTTCTTGCTCGAACGAGCGACCAGTGGGATCCATTGGAGCGGCAGTAAATATCACGGGGGCGGAGGATCCTGATAAAAATAAATCGTGCGAAATGCGTATTGATTAGAAGCAGCAAAAAAAAAGCAAGACCGGAGAGGGGAGAGCGAGAGGAGTCGGCCGTTTGTCCATTTAACGGCGAAGATCCTGACAAAAGGTCTACAAGCCTGATAAAACGAGGCGGAGACGATGGGGGATAAGAGGATCGGAAAGTAATGGAAGCCCGGCCACTAAATCTGCGGGTAAACAGGTATCGGTGAGTCGCTGCTACTCGCGGGAATTTCGAATGTTTATAGTGACGCACGCTATAAACCTAAGCGCAGAAGTATGTTACCCACGAGTTCGAACGGGTCTGCTTCAACCTCGTGTCATGGTCAAGGTCTCGGGCATCTTTTTCTGACACTGCTATCGACTATCGATACCGAATCGAACGCTTCCCTCGACGGTCGTGCATATCTTTCCGCAGAGTTTATTCTCGCCTCTCGCAGCCTGCAAATAAGTTTTCTTTTCTTGGACCGATCTGTGCGTCGACCTTCACTCGACTTCCAGCTTCTGCTCGATCTATTTCATTGCCGCAGTTTAAGAGAAATTTTCCTCCTGGGAACTGAAAGTATTGTCGATGGCGCGAAGTATACGGCACTGAGAAAATGGCTGTCGATGTTTATCCAACCGGAAGTTGTCTTGGTTTATTGTTTTCTGACGTCGTTTTCGACGATGTTTTCGTACGTCGCCGAGCGATGTTATCTCGGTTACGGTACTCCAGTTTTCTCGCAACAAATATAATTGATGCCGGTCTGGACGGGAAGCCGATCGAATTAAAAATGGACGACTACGTAGAACGATGATTGGCTCGGTTTCAACTGCCGAGGATCGTAAACGTTGTCAGTTTGCCCGGCTACCGATTTGTTTACGGTCGGATGAAGTAATTTCGCGAGCAACCGTTCTGCCTTGAAATTGTTGCTCGCCGAACCGATTTCAGAATCTCGGAGCGCGCTTGTTTTCAAGGCGCCGCCAGGGGCGTACTCGCCGCGTAGATGAAAAAGAGGGTGGAAGGCCTCCGCCTCTTCCTTTGCCCTTCTTTTTCTTCCTCTCTTCGGCGTCGTTCTCTTCCTCGTGTTCGCGCGAAGAAAATAATCGGTGTGCGGCCACATAACCGACGGCATAATTACATGGACGTAAACGTATGCAAAGATATTTCACCGGGCGAGCGTGCCGCGATGCTCGTGCACGCGCGAGCAACGGAAAGAGAGACGCTGAGAGAAGCTGGGAGAAGCTGGGAGAAGCTGAGAGAAGGGGCAGTCCTTCGACCTTTCTCTGCTTGACGAAAAACGTAAAATTAAAGGTCGAAAATTGTGGTTCACCGAACGACCGACGGACCGCCCCTCGCCGCCACTTAACCACCTCGTAAGAATTCGAGGATATCGTGGCCGGTGCACTGGCGCCATCTTGTCTCCTTTGTTCCTCTCTTCTTTCTTTTTTCTTTTGTTTTCTCTCTTTTCGATAACGCGCTTTCTGAAACTGTATTTACCTCGCCTGCTTATACGACCTTTTTTCAGCAGTAGCAACCAAACTGATATCCTGAAAAATAGAATGAAATGTGGAAAATCGTCTTAAACAATCGACAATTATTTTCATCGAATCAAATTGCAATAAAACTATGTCGCGGCGTTTCAAAAATGGAAAAATAAATAAATTGAGAATCCCGGTTTGTCAAAGAGCCCTCGTGAGTAATTGGTTTCGTGTAAAAAAATATATTTTCCCTGGTTCGCTCGCCGCGACGCATCTTTATATGTCTGAATGGACGTTGGCTCGGTCCCATTGCCGCTCGCCGTTAAAAGAAAACGCTCGCGCATTCATTTCGTCGTAATTATTTTTCGTCTGAATCGCAACCTCGAGGAAACAGCCGGTTGCGACAGTCCTCTACACCGTATCGGAAGTAATATTGTGCGAAACGTTTTCTTTCGGTTACGCTCGTTTCTCCCGGCGAGGGTTTCAACCCTTAAAGCGATATTATATAAGAACCTCGATCCCCCACCCTCGCTCCATCCTGCCTAGAAGATCCACCCACTCGTTCGACGACGGTGATAAAGAGGGCATTGAAAGAAATTTCTTGAATCATTGTCCTCCAGTAGAAAAGCTCGTAATAAGTCCGTCCTTAAGAGACACTCTTGAATACGCGACGGAGATCCGCCCCAGCTCCGAGCTTGCAGATCACGACGTTCCAGTTTTCGAGCAGGTACTAATACGTCCCATTCATCCCGAAGGACATTGCGAATTTAATTTGATTCCGAGCGATTACGATGTTTGCCTTCCGACCGGCGGTCCTTCGAACCGAGATCGCGTTAATTAACAGTTTACCCAGCGCCCAGTATTTCAGAATCTTTCGAGGTCCATTGTCCAAATTAAACTGTTGTCATCCTAACAAAACAATAGAAATAGATATATATATATATATATATATATAAATCATGTTCAAATTAATTCGTGTGTACAAAACGAAAAGAAACACATTTCAGTCAATCTTTTACTAAAAGAATTGTTCTACTGAAAATCCGTTCTGTTCCGTTTCAGGGAAAAACGTGCGCGGGATTTCGTTGGGAATAGGATTTAGATAATTTCGCGTGTCGGAAACGAGAAAGAAAACTGTCAGAATTTATGCGGGGTCCTAATACGCGACACCAGCTACTCGTTTCGTTTCGTATTCATCCTTTGTTGCCGGTTCTGTCCACTTGTGCTCGCAGTTGTTCGCGCCTCGGCGAATTTACGACCGCAGCGTATCTCCTGCGCGAACTATACGCTCGCCCAATTATTTTCCGAAGTTCCGTCTGATATGGTAGCGCGGCTCTCTGCCCTCTAAACGAGCCGGTAATTTGAATTATTCCAAGGTATGGCTGATTTAAGACCAAAGGGAACCGTCTGCGAAGTTTAGATTAAAGGCGTAAAATGAAATCTGAAGCGCACCCCATTCTGCCCACCCACCACCCCTCAACCCCATCGTCTTCCTTTGTTTGTGCTTGGCGAATTTTGTTGCTTCCGGGCTTCCCGGAGAGTTTCCGTTTGCCATCTTTGTGTTTTCCAGCGAACAATCGTGCCAGAAATTAGCGGAAGATTGCGACGAATGGAGAAAGTGGACTAACCGAGCGCCAGAACTGGCTATGCTATAATACAAAGCCGCTTCGTGTAAACAGAGATCCTTTAAATGCCTTAAAATCCCTCGAAGGCTCGCGAAAACCTGTTCACTTTTTTAAATAATTTCACGGCAACTATGCGAAACGTTAGCGACTAATTTCACTGGCGTACTTTTTTCCCTTTTAGAATTTTTACGCCATGCTCGTTTCGGAAACACCGCTCGTTCGTACTCGCGTCCTTTGTAATACGTAATTTGGCCGAAATCCTAGCTCGCATTTGCTCCGAGGAAAAGTAAAGCCTCTGAGCAATCTTCATGAAACTTCATTTGAGACGCTGCTGCGGAAAAAATCTAACAAAGGAAATTTCACCGCTCCTCAACCGGAGTTTGGTTATCCAGCTCTCGGGAAACTTTCGATTAAATCCGATTTTGTAAAAATTTTCAAACCTAGCCATTTCTTTGTATAATTACTGGAAATATTTTTCCGTGCTTGCGCTTTCCAAGTTCTACGAAGCTCTGCAAAATTATATAAAGGAGTTAATAATAGTTTATATTAATCAGAATCTACAAGTAAAAGATTGACTGAAATGAGTTCTTTTTCGTTTCGTACACATGAAGTAATCTGAGTATGATTTTTAATTAATTCTGGCAAGTTTTTCAAGAGGAACAAATTCATCGTATTCACTTACAGATTTCGCAATTTGCAGACACTGTCTCCGAATGCGGTAACGCCTGAATTCGAACAATACGTTTCGTTCGAAATACGTTCGGCTGATCCGTGGTTGAAAGCTTCTGAATCGGCAAGTTCGGTTTATACATTGTCGACTTCAAGGACCAGCGCATACTTCATTCAATCGTGGAAGTTTTCCGAATGACGAAGTTACAGCGGACAGAAACGGCGAACCAGGAGCTGGAATTTATATAGTAAAGTCACGGCGGAAGGAGTGATAATAGGATGCCCGGGAACAGATGTCACGGTTTCTGAAGTTCGAGGATCGTTTGAACGACTCGAGTACGGAGCTCGAGTTACCGTACAATTGAATACACCGGAAAAAGTTTCGGCGAAGCAACAGCAGCAAGACACTGTGCCACTTTAACGGATGAATTTACCGTCTCTTCGAAATGATCTTCCCTTCGTAAGGGAAATTTATGGACCCAATAGACAGCGAGCCTCGGTCTTAACACTTTACCGACCGGCGATTATTTCAAAATCTTTTAAGTCGAAAAATCCATCACTGAAAACTTTTTAATGGATCCAACGGAGCCTAAATAACGTTATCTAATTATTTTATTAGAAATTACAATGTAAAAGCAGTGTTTTAAGCCTCAGTTTGTAACGGGGCAATTATTGAAAGATCTATCAATAGATCTATCAATTCCGGTCGGTAAAGTCGGATAGAAAGCACTTAGATCGTCGATTCGAGAGGCTCGATCGTAACGGAGGATCGCGCGCGTTTCGGCGTTAGCAATTATCTGGATCTTAACCGTAAGAGGTCGGATCCGGTGCAATTTCCACGCATTCTTCGGGCGTTACGTTAAACGGTTTCCGGGTCTGAATGACGAGCGGGCAGGCCGATCCTTTTCACGGGGAAAAATTTCTATTTATCCGTGCAGACTGCGAACGCGACGCTCGACACGGAAACACGGCGAGGAAAATAAAGAGCTTCGGATCCGGGGAGAGCGTGTCTCCGCGCTATTCAGCCCGGCGAAACAGGAGAAGAGACGAAAAGGACCCTGTTTACCGGGTTTATCATTTATTCAATGGGGGTGGGCCTCGACGAGATCGCGCACCACCCCGACGCGAACGCGTTTCCGCCCTTGGAAATCTATACCGCGGAGCTGCGGAAACTTCTGTGACAATTATTGACACAGTTATAATAAGATTCTTTGTCGAATGGAAACGCGCCGACTCGAAAGCGGTCTGCCGGGATATTTGATCATTAGTCGGCAGAAAATTCTGTGAGAATTGATCGCTGGACAAAGTTCTTTGTTGTTCCGTGAATGCGAACAGGTCCGGTTTCGCGGATTGTTTTACCAGCCGCCGTGTCTGAATACGAATGGGAAACGTGTCGATGAATTTTTATAGGGCACCACTGTTCCAAATGCTGTTCATTCTTATTTCAGAATTTCTACAGAATAATTACTGATTTTTCACACCTGAAATAATAAACAATTTAGCCGTGTCAGCTGTCTTAATTTTCTACGTTTTTTAAATTTTTATAGGACACTTGTCGTGAAGATAAACAATAAGTAACCCCGTCGAAATACGTATACGATATTTTAATTTAAATAATTCTGTGTCCGAACAAAATTCAACGAACGATTCGCAAAAATAATTAAATAATAAATAATCGCGTTAAACCCAGACCTTCCATATTTAGCGATTTTGTGGCAATATTTGGCAAAACTTTGAAGTCGTGCCCCGGCCAAACTATTAGAGCTATCGACATGAATCAAACGCGAAAATCTTCCTCAAACCTTCCTCTTTAAAAAGAGCTCCCACAATTTAGCCTAGCATTTCAGGGAAATCCAGGGGGCATCGTTTTATCAACCCTAATTTTTCCCATTTTCGCCATTGATCGCCCCGACATCTCAAAGTCTTGCCACGGCTGCAATTCGCTTCCGATGGACCCGGCAATTGAAATACACGCTTCCTACGCGTCCAGTTTCAATTATTGAAATATTTCTCTATCATATAAGTGATTCTACCCGATCTAAATGGGCGCGTTGGTCCGTGGCAGCGTGGAAACATTCTAAGCCAAAAGAAATATTTGCTTTCGGTATTTAAGCAGCTCCGAGTGCATAGGGTTAACTCAGCACGCTTATGCACCGAAGAAGAAGAAGAAGAAGAGGAAGCAGCAGCAGAAGAAGAAGAAGAAAAAGAAAAAGAAACAGAATCGAAATGACTGTCGAGAGCACAAGCTGTCGGCGCGCAGCCGGCACGAATCATAGAAGCGTCGTCGGGTGCACGAGCACCGGAGAGAGTGTTATCGATTATCAGATGAAAATAGGACAACCGGCACGATTTACAGAGAGCCTCTAGTTAAGAAGAAGCATAGTGTACGGACAGGTACCGTTTGATTGGGCGTATCGGGGCTGGCATAGGTGGGTAACGATAACGGTTACCGTTATGGTCTATTCAGTGCTCTTCTCTACGAAGTGTTGCTGTATCCCGAACACCTCCGCGCACCGTCGAGGATCGTTATTGCACCGGGAGGAGTTTCCTTTCCGACGTATAGTTACACACGCGTTACAATTCACAAGGCCCGAGACACCACCAGGAAACACCTCGGACCGAAACCGTTTCCTACAAACGCGCGCACATACACAAACGTCGTCGGATATACTTTATTTACGATCGCAGTTTCCCGCCAATCGTATCGGACCGTTCCTTCCGATCCTATACCCTTCCATCATCCCCCACCCTTCGTTTTCTTTTTCTTTTTTTTTATGTTTCATCGTGGAAGAACGGTCGCCATCATTGTCGAGTAGAAAGACTTTTACGCGGACCTTACGACGGTCCGCTGCATGTGGAATTCGAGATGAAGGTGCCGGCCATAATTCCTACAATCCTGAGAGACGTACAACCTTCATGGAGAAACTTAACAGTAAACCTGACGGGAATTGAAATTGTACCGTTGTACCTTAGCAAATTTCCTGGATTTAATTTATTCAGATTTTATGCGAGTTTTATTGGGTTACGTTGCACTAAATAAGTTGCACACTAAATTCATGCGAAGGCGATGATTGTTTAGGAATGATCGTTCGAGTCGTTGCGGAAGGGTTCCGTGTTAGAAGCTGTGTAAACTTAACCTTGCTATCTTAGAAGAGGTAGACGTAAATTAAAATTGTTCTAATTGATGCGCGATGCTTTTCTAGGGAAGAATTGTAGGATTAATTCTGTGCCAATAGCGCGGAGAAAATTGTAGGACTAATCCGGGGTGGTGGACATTTTATTATTGCGAATATTAACGCGAATTTTAGAATCGTAAATTCGATTTAGACAAGAGAGGTTTTGATTTTCATGCAAACGAGCATGCACTTGATTGTTCTTGCGATACCATTGCGTCCACGTTACTCCGGTTCGCGTGCCAATAGCTTATGCATCGAATACATAGCAGTTAGGCTAAAGAAACGAGATTATTAAACGAGGCGTGTAAGCTCGAATATAAATGGAACACAAAAGCGTGTCGTTTCAGCACGTTCAATACGGTCGAGTCGTTCATGAAACCGTTCTCGCGTTCTGTGAAACATCCTGTACAGAGTAAACCATCCTCATCGATCGCCCCGAATCTCGTTTTCTTCGTCCGTATTGGAGAGTGAGAATTGTATAAAAGGGAAAACGGATCTTGTCGTTTCTATTTCGATGAAATTCTTCATTACTCTAGAACGCATTTCGATGGAACCTGTTTAAACGATCCTATTTCGATAGAAATTCGATAGTTTATAATACATTCGAGTAATATATTCCACCTCGTCGAATCACTGTAGATAAATATGGACTAATCATTAAAATTAAAATTAAAAGGATTAAACTAATTTCAATAATAACATTTCTACCATCTCGGATTAGTGCAACGATTCTCTCCATACTGAATCGATAGTAAAAGTAATTTGTAGAGTATTTGCACATTTTCTTCTACATAGATTAGTGCAATTTTACTAGCAGTACATTCTTCCTTCAAAAAGGCACCCATTAAAATAATTTCAATAATAAAATGTCTACCACCTCGGATCAATGCAACGATTCTCTCCACACTAAATCGATAGCTATAATAATTTGCAGAGTATCTACGCATTCTGTCCTACATTCACAGTCCCATCGAATTATAAATTTCGGTCCGCGCGTTATGAAGCACCCTGTACATTCGGGGATCTGTGTAACCGTGTGTTGCAACTTTCCGAGGTTTCCATAGCGAATCTAGCGGACTCTGTCGATACCTTCCAGGCGAATCACATTTTTACCTATAACCTCACGTCCCATTTGAAGCGTATCCATGGGACCTTGCTAAGATAAGAATGCATCGGTTCCGAGGCATTGAAATGAGTCTGCGGGATCGTTCGAGGTGCGAGAGAAGGGTGAGAGGGACTGGGTAAAAGAGGGGAGGAAAAAACATAGCCCTACCCCCTCACTCTGGTTCCGTGTAATTTATTACACCTCTGGTCGATGGTTGATTTAATTTCCCGTACGGCTACCGACCAGTTAAAAGCTATTCGAATCGCGGAACGGTAATTATCCGGCTTGTCTCGTTGCAACGCTCGGCCAGTGACTCATTTTATAACCTCGAGGTCGGTGATAAGATTCACCAATGATAAGATACACCGGCTATGAATCGCTAAGGGGATTCACCCATGTTACTGCCAGCCGCTTCGCGTTCTATCCTATTATCGCTACACATTTCGGAGCTGGAGAGCTTGTTAATCAGCCAATCTGGACAGTGTCAATTGTCAATAAACGAAACGCGATAACATTTCGATCGAACTCATTTTACTAGGTGCGCAATTCCAGGTTTATTCGCGATTTTTCAAAGGAGGTGGCCTTCAATATTTGGCAATATTTGGCAAATCTTTGAAGTCGTGCCCCGGCCAAACCATTAGAGCTATCGACATGAGACAAACGCGAAAATCTTCCTTAAACCTTCCTCTTTAAGAAGAGCCCCCACAATTTAGGCTAGCATAACAGGGAAATCCAGGGGGCTTCGTTTTATCAACCCTAATTTTTCCCATTTTCGCGATCGATCGCCTCGACACTTCAAAGTCGCGCCACGGCTGCAATTCGATTCCGATCGATTTAAAAATTGGTATATACTCTCACCGCGCGTCTAGAAACGTGTAGCCAAAATTACAAAAGAATCGGAGACCTAAAGATTTTTCGCGATTTTAGGAAGGGGTATACCTTCAATATTTAGCGATTTCGTGGCAATATTTGGCAAAACTTTGAAGTCGTGCCCCGGCCAAACTATTAGAGCTATCGACATGAAACAAACGCGAAAATCTTCCTTAAACCTTCCCCTTTAAGAAGAGCTCCCACAATTTAGGCTAGCATAACAGGAAAATCCAGGGGGCTTCGTTTTATCAACCCTAATTTTTCCCATTTTCGCCATTGATCGCCCCGACACTTCAAAGTCGCGCCACGGCTGTAATTCGATTCCGATCGACTTAAAAATTGGTATATACTCTGATCGCGCGTCTAGAAACATGTAGTCAAAATTACAAAAGAATCGGAGACCTAAAGATTTTTCACGATTATAAGAAGGGCTTCAATATTTGAGAATATTTGGCAAATCTTTGAAGGCGTCCCCCAACCAAACTATTACAGCTATCGACATGATTCCACCGGCAAAATCTTCCCCAAACCTTCCTCTTTAAGCATAGCTCTCAATATCTAGACTAGCATTTCGGGAATGCTTAGCCTTTGTCGGGAAAAGCAAAATTACTTTCGGAACAACCGAATGTAGTGGCGTTTCGTGGCAGCGCAAAGTCTCGTTGGCGTTCGCGTGCTAATTATATTTCGGACGTCTTCTTTGATAGTCCTCTCTATCCTCTAGTCTCTCTTCTTGTATAGTCCTCTCGATTGCAGCCGGGATCGGTAAAAATGGTGTCGGGTGAAAGTGTCGATCGACGAGGAACAATGTGCCGCACGATTCATCCGCGCTTGTTTCAACACTTTTAATGGACACCACGCACTCTCGTGTTTCACGGTGCGCATACCTGTATGTACGCGGATGTCGTGCCGTAAGCAACCAGGTACACCCCTGGGTATCGCGTTACGTCGTAACGTAAGGAGCGTGAAAATTAAACCGGACATTACACCCGTGGAATATAAACCATTGTTGTATGACATAATAAAAGGATGGCTCGGAGAGACAGGCAACAGCTCGCCGCTAATCTGTGACAGACAGTGACTTGCCGTTCCCGTTTCGTCTCGCCTATTTATTCCATAATTACTATTATCATCGCATTCCATGCATCGCGTCTGTCCCGCGGATCTCTTGATAGCGGATATGAATGAATTTGCAAAGTTAATGGTATGCACAACGTGGTAGCTTCATCGAAGTCATCTTTCGTTGCCATCGAACTTGATTCGAGCGACATTCTTACACATTCTTCTACTTTCTTCTTCACCTGTGGACCAAATTGTCCTGTAGGCTCTTGCATACACAAAAATACTTAGATTTCAGTCGTTGAAGTAAAGCTTTTTAATGGTTTTCAATAGGTACGATGAATTATTTTTTTGGAGAACGAAAATAGTTTGCAGGAATGCTCGTTTATCGGTTGACCCGGTATCAAGCGTTGTTCCGGGTCGAGTAGCGCGTAGGGTGTTTATTAATTATGCGAGAATCGCGTTCGTTAATTCATCCTACTTTACGCCTTGCCGTTAAACTGCCGATATTCCGATAGCGGGTCGGCTTAGTTTCTCTGCGGCTCGGAACGGAATCCTAGTTTGAAGCGGTATATCGCGGCGGGTTTAACGAGGACACCGAGCCTCGTTACCAGGCCGATAATTAGATACGAGGAAGCTTCTCTGATCGCAGCCGTCGCCTTCTTTCAAAATTTTCAAACCTGGTCTTTGGGAATCGGCGAACGGAACCGGAAAGCACGCCTCGTCGGTCGATAGGCCTCGCGATAATGATTAAATACGACGAGGTGATCGTTAATCTAGAGTAATTGGAGGATCGTGACGATTAAACGAAAGAATAACGAGACTTTAGTTGACGAACGAAAGACGCGAGTGTACGCGTGGAAACGAGGATCGGAAAACTGGAACGAACTTAACTAGTCCCCGTAATTGGTTTCTCAGAGATAAGAAATTTCAGCAATTTGTCCGCGAACGAGATCGTCGGCCGACACCGGGTATTTTAAAGGTGAAAGATTACTGTTCAACCCTTTCCACTCCGCTGTCCCCTGGGACATCGTAATTCTAGCATATCATTAGCATAAACATTAAAATTTATCAGTGATTACGAGGATTGACATTATCTCACCGCAACTTTTTAAGACGTGCACGTTCCCCTGAAGTTTTCTCTCGAAATGGCAGAAGAAATCAAATCAAAATATATTAAAATTACTAACTACTAAATTGAGATATTTAACCTTTTGCACTCGAAGCAATTTCACTCTAGAATCGAAACAATATTTTTATCTATATAAAAGCTCCCCTGTAGATAGTTCATTTCCTTTCGTTCGTACAAAATTAATTACTAGAACTCGTACTTAGAATTTGAACATTTTTATCAAGTTCTCAACTGCAAAGCTGTCGTTGTGAAAGTTGTTTAAATAATGCTATGGCAAGTTTTAGTGTCGCCTTAGAGGCGCCATTCGAGTGCAAACGGTTAATTGGAGACCTGGAAAAATTACTGAAGCTCCGGACAAATTTAATGTCCGTTTATTATACGAATCTGATAATTGCGGGATAACTGACATAATCGAAGACGCGTTGGAGCAAGGGAAGAATAATCGAGAAAGGATTCTATGCTCGAGACTGGCATCTTGGATGAATATTGAAAGGTATCGAGGAGAGGGTACCTTAAAGTTTAATCGTCGTTTCGAGTGGCGGAAAAATCTGGCGGGCATGTCGGCATTTAAAAAGCTGGAAGAATGACCTAAGCTGCCTAGGGCAGCTTACGCGTGCAGACGATGTGTACGGGATGGCCATAAATGTGGTGGAAAGGAACTGGCGGCGCGTACGCGTCCCTGGATACCAGCTATGTACACATAGGAGACACCCTCCTGGCTCCCTGAGGACATGTTAGCCTCGCACGTGATATTCCCAGCCTACCGTCTTTACGATGAGAGCTCTCAGACCGCCTTCGGCTCCATGAACCGCGCGGCGACCTCTTCAAATACAAGGCCGACAGTGTACGCCGTCGTCCCTGTCCCTTATCCATGTTCCTGTCCGTGAGAATCGGTTCACGTGTGTGCACGTGTCTGGATACTTGATTGTATTGGTAGAATCCACGCGGAACCCGTGGACGAGTCCGTGTGCGTTTCTCCCCTTTGCTCTTCTTCCGCTTTCCCCCTTTCTTCCGCCATCCAGGATACTCAAATCACGAAATCTCCAACCCCTACTGGGAATTTCGGATTCGAGGGACTCTGCACCGGTGGAAATTCGAAGACCAGATTGGAAATTCAATGAAGGTTTTTCGGATTGTGGTGTAGTTAAGACTAAGGTCGCGCCACGGTGTCGCCGATCGCTGTTTTAACCGAACCGCAAATTATTTTAACACTAAACCTACCGTAACAGGTCAAATGACACCTTTCCAGATTTTCTATTTTACAATTACTAGACATTCTAATAAAAATTCGCACAAAATCCAAATAAATTAATTCTTCTCACTTTTATAGGACAAAATACATTAACCAAGTTTACTGCTCGGTAGGTTTGGTGTTAAGGAATCCCCGTGAATAGGTGACACCGATTCTTCGCGTGTCCTTTAACCCCGTCGATCTTCGGAGAAAAGAGTGGTAAACGAGAGAACCGTATTTTTATATTCGAAAAT
The DNA here is from genome assembly GCA_028453745.1 of Agapostemon virescens. Lineage (NCBI taxonomy): Eukaryota > Metazoa > Arthropoda > Insecta > Hymenoptera > Halictidae > Agapostemon > Agapostemon virescens. The sequence continues at coordinate 1,077,965 of CM052086.1, forward strand.
ATTTAATTAAGTATTATAGAATTTTAAAGCGACCGATTCTTCCCGGGACAAAGAGAGTTCCAGAGTGCAACCCCTTTTCGTGCAGCAGGATTTAATGGTTAAATTCGTCGACACCCCGTATATATCCATTGGAAGCATCATATTCGTGAAATCCGCCACGTTCCGCCTTCATTGATCGCGTCCCGTTGGCAAAGGGTTCTCCGGAAGCGTGTCGTGTTATCGAAACGCGTTAAGTGAATCTCCCGTTGAGATTCGATCGGTTCGCATAGAAGGAGAAAGCGCGAGGGAGGCTCGGAGGGATGAACGAGGAGGGAAAGAGAGGAGAGAAAGCGAAAGAGGAAAAAGAAAAACGAAAAGCGTACGCGATAACGCGTCTGCTTCGCGAGGAGGAAAGAGAACCACCACGCGAAAGCAATCTCTGCTTTCAGTCCATGGGAATATCCGTCCCCCGGCAGACTGTTAGGTCTCTCTCGCATCGCGTGCAACTATCCCGTATGCACCCCGTGACGCAACGTTCGATTCATCCGCGTGCCGAATTCCGCGACGATTCTCCGCTAAATCGCGAATTGTTCAAGCCCGAATCGCGAAAATCTCCGAGAAAGTTCTTCCTGTATATATCCGCTGTATATATCTGGACTTAACGAATACGTCGTCTTGTAACGATGACAAACAGTTATTTCAAATGCTAGAAACTAAATTCTAATCAATGTTAAAGAAACTAATGCTCGCTTCCGACGTCGCAAAAATATTCCAACTACTCTGCTTCGAATAGAAATGCTGGCAGACGAAATTATACCTTCGTGTAATATCGAACTGGTGGCAAACATCGCCAGCATTCCGTGTAACAGCGAAGAGGACCGAAAATGCAAGTTCGCCCTTAGCAGTAGGCCAGGCAAGAAGTTCCGGGCCCAAACTGGCTGGGATCGTTCTCGCATGGCAGGTTGTCGTCGAGTATTCTCGGACAGAATCGAGAACGGTCTCGAGTTTCTGGAGTCCCTTGGAAGGAGGACTGTTCGCCGACAGTTCGCAAAGTGGCCTCGTCGAGCTCGGGGATGTTCCGCAGGGTGGTCTAGGCGACACGACGCCATGGCACGGCATGGGAGCAAACGAGCCAAGTTCCAGGAGAAGTCGGCCGAGTCGGCGAAGAAGCGACGAAAGAGGATCGGAGAACCGATCGAACGCGTTTACCCTAATCTGATCGATCCCGACGTGGAACCGGTGTCTGACTCGGCGCGCGTATTCGCGTTCACTGGCAAGTTGCTCGCTTAACGGCCCTCGTTGCTACCGGCGTTGCTTGCCATTGCTGTTGCCGTGGTGGTCGTGGTCGGTGCCATTGCCGATTGAAGCCCCGCAGCAGCGCAGAGAGCGGCATGGCATCGCGGAGGCAAACGACTCCCTCTCCTTTTCGCCCCATCTTCCATTCTTCCAGCGTAGCCGTTCCCGACAATGCGGCAGCTATCGACCGCGGACGTTGGACTTTAAAGTCGGGGAACACGTCAGCAATATCCTGTCCAGCGGTCTCCTTGAACCGAGATTGTCGCGTGCGAGGGGATATGAATAGCCGGCCGGCGTCGAGACATTTCTCCCCGTGCCGAATAAAAATGCAACCTCCGCGTGACCACACGCCGTCGGACCTTACCAACCGTCTTCGCGACAAACGCTGCGAGAGCATTTCGCGAACAGACACTCGCCGAATCACGACTTCAACCGGTCGAACGATCCGAGGAAGTTTTACTTTCTAAAATAGTTGCATACGAGATGCGGTGAAAAGGATGCTGCTCAGTTGCCATTTTTACTTTCGAAGATGGCTGGATAGGAGATGTGGTAAAAAGGATGCTACTAAGTTGCAATTTTTACTTTCTAGAATAGTTTGATACGAGATATGGTAAAAAGGATGCTGCTTTCATCCCAGACCGTGCTAATATGATCTAAGGTCATCGAACTCGGAGAGGTCGCCCCCTATTGTCACTAATTACCATAAAAATGCTAAACACGTTACTTTTACGATGTTCGCAAATTAGAAAAGCACGAAGAGTCACCGACCGCCGTGAGTTCAAATCTGGAATGTTCGACTGGTGCGTCAGTGGAGAAGATTCAGCCCAGAAATTTAAAGCATTCGCAAAAATGGTAATTACCGCGTTCATTAAGACCTCGGCGGTAAGGCCAGGGGATTTTACGCGACCTTTCTTCCAAGTTTCATCCGAAACGTGACCGCGGTATCCGCATTCCAGCCGTACCTCGTACTTCGTAATCGCGCGTACTCGCTCCACGGACCATCCATTCCGCAATAGTAATCGTTCAGTAACGCGGACACGCCTGATATTATCTCGCGCGAACGTGGTCTACCTACGACGATCTTTCCTTATTATCTCTCTTACCATTATCTATTATCCTCCTGTCCTTCTATCCGGCAGAAATCAGAACTGCGGCGACTATCCGTCACGGTCAACGCACTCTCTCCCGCTATCATTCTTCCGAAAACAACGACGCGACCGTTTTATTCGCAATTTATTGTAACCGTCCGCGGAACAACTCCAATTCTCTTCTTCTTCTCTCGTTTTGCAAAGATTTAGAGCGATTGGGGGACACGAAACAACGGAGTATACCAGGTCAACGTACGTTGTATCATATCTTTAAGAAAAATTCTAATGTTACATTGTAAGTGACACATAAAATTTCCAAATTTCCACTGCGATACCCGAAGAGTTCTGGCTCTCTCTTTCACCGGCGATTGCGATTGCTGCGATACCGCGACCGGCGCGGATTCCGTTGAAGCGATATCGCGATTGTTGCGAGCCATAATGCTTGCAGAACCGCCTATTCTTGCGGGACACAGCATACATATCTTTGGTACCTGGAATTCCGGCCGGTGAACCCGTCTTTCGAAAATTCGGCATCCGTTTGGGCGAGAACGCGATGCGGCTTGCATTTCGCGGTGCAGCGGAATGCAAGCGGCATCGAAAGCGCTTCGTTACGGTCGCGTCGAGCTCCCGTCCCGTCGAAATCAGGTCAGATTTTGCGAGTTATTGCTCGAGCTCGTCCGCAGATGGGAAATGGATTACCGGTGGAAAAAAATATTCCGAATTAGCCAAAAATCGACGTTGGTGGACACACGTGAGAAAACGGCGAATCCGTCGAACGGACGATCCGTTTTGTATCGGAAAGGGGGACGATTCCGTCGTCTTTATGAAATAGAATGAACAGAGGGAATAAGCGACTCCTCTGATCCTGCATTCGAGCGAGATAAAACACAGCACGATGAATTTTTCATTGTTACGACGGATGACAATGCACATTATTCCTTTTCACGCTTTTCCGTCCGGCATCCGGTTTCCTCGTTATACTTTTCTTAATTAAGACCGCCGGTTTGAAAAGAGCTCCTGCAAAATCGCGATTCATTTTTCGAGTTCTCCCTCCCCTCGAAATGTTATCTTTCCGACTGTCTATTTATTTCATTGTAGATAGGAAAAATCCCTTCCCGCGTGGAGAGACAATTCGCGACGGATAGCCACTTTCGTTTCAGAATAAACGGTCCGAGCTGTTCTTCAACGGACGAGAGGCAATTGTAACCCGAAAGTTCAGTCACCGGCCAACGGGGGAGTCTACTGTAATTAGGCTTAATTCAAATCGGATTTAATTGCGCGAACCACGATAATGAGCATCCCTCGATATGCACGTTATAAGCATAAAAGGATCGAACGAAACCGTAATTCGCTGGATTTAAGTGCTCTCGTTCGACGATCTTAAAATTGTAACTTATAGCGGTAGACAACACTAAAAATTGTCAACCTAATAAATTTAGGACTTTAAAATATTCGTTCTAATTCACTGATGTCTTATAGAAAATTTTATACAAAATTTACTTTACACGCTGGGCGCATATAGTAACTGGGTCGGGTTATGATTTTATTCGTTTTGCGGGTCAAGTAATGTTAGCTTCGAAAGAAGTACTTACAGAAGTAGCTCGTTAAACGATACAAAACTTTTCCTGTAAATTCTTTTTTCTCGATCTCGAAAAGGATCGAGATTCTAGACCAGGCCAATTAACAGATTCGTTCTGTAGAACGTACAAGTTGAAGTTATTCCTGAAAACAATTTTTATAAACTTTCGACACGTACCAAAGTTATTCGACTTCGTCGGATACTTGTTTAGTTGTTCCGGAGCTACTTGGATAATCTCTAATTAACATTACTTACGTTACATTGGGATCTGGAAAACCATTGAATTTCTAATTTGGTCTTCGAATTTCCAATCGTGGGATATTTTAATAGATCCTTCCACGTCAGTGGAAACTT
>CM052086.1:1082270-1093286 GCA_028453745.1 Agapostemon virescens
TCAAAGTAATTTAATCATTCTATTAAAAACCGTAGAACCAAAGGATTTTATAAGGATTATTTCTTAGACTCTTCTAATAAAATTTAGATCAATTACCATCGTTATAAACAAAATCCTTCCTCGTCAGTGGCAACCTTAACAGGCTGGCTGCAGAACGGCCAGGCCCAAAATAATTTCACATCATCAAAGTAATTTAATCATTCTATTAAAAACCGTAGAACCAAAGGATTTTATAAGGATTATTTCTTAGACTCTTCTAATAAAATTTAGATCAATTACCATCGTTATAAACAAAATCCTTCCTCGTCAGTGGCAACCTTAACAAGCTGGCTGCAGAACGGCCAGGCCCAAAATAATTTCACATCATCAAAGTAATTTAATCATTCCATTAAAAACCGTAGAACCAAAGGATTTTATAAGGATTATTTCTTAGACTCTTCTAATAAAATTTAGATCAATTACCATCGTTATAAACAAAATCTTTCCTCGTCAGTGGCAACCTTAACAGGCTGGCTGCAGAACGACCAGGCCCAAAATAATTTCACATCATCAAAGTAATTTAATCATTCCATTAAAAACCGTAGAACCAAAGGATTCTATAAGGGTTATTTCAAGTTCCTTGAACAATTGCGGGAAGATCGTTGTTCGAAGGAGGGTAGAAATGGTAGCGGCAAGTGTGCCGATGCGTCCCGCCAGATAATTATGTCATAGAATTATGGCGGTCGCTGTCGCAACAGATTTTATTGCCTAACTACGAGGTCGGTTGGCCGGGTCGCCTCATCGACCGCGCCATCGTATTTCTTCGTTGTCGAAAATGCGGGACTGCATGCGGTTCTGTGTTACGGACCGAAGGGAATACACACCGTGGAAGGTGTGTGTACCCGACTAGCCCGACTGGTGCTCGTAGTATCGTCGTCGGAGGTCCGCGAACTACCGGAAGCCGTTTCGCTCTTGTATTCCCTGAACCATATCATTATAGCCCCGCGTCGTAGACACCGTTTGTTCGTATGGCAAGAGATTCTGGGGGTTAAGTTATGCGCGATTTTATACGCGATCCACGAGCAAGCCCGATGGGAGCCGTTCTCGTTCGAGAAACGGCCACGCGACAGCTCGTTCAAAGATTGAATAGAGAGTTTTCGGTTTGTTCGCCTTCTTTTCACCGTAACGCCGTTACGTAACCGTGCAAAACCAGGATGAATACCACTTTTCTGCCCTCGCCGGGATGGCTATATTTTTTTTCGAGCGCTTTCACGTTCACCGCAGAGAAAACCTACGCCAGAGAAAAACGTTCAGACGCGCACTCGTTATCAGCTGTTTAGCTGCCGTCGCTCACCGCGGATATGGATTCTGAAACCTCACACGTTCCTACGGATGAAAATTTCATTTTTACCATCGCATGTCAAACGACTCATCGCTTTTTCGGGATGAAAAGGAACGTTTTGTCCTGGCTCTGCCAAAGGAGGCTATCGGAAGGCGGTTAAGCGGTTCCTCTGGATGGAAATTTAATTTTTACCATCTTCGCATCGCATGTGAAACGATTCATCGCTTTTCGGGGATGAAAAGGAACGTTTTGTCCTGGCACATCCTTAACATAAAATTAGATCGTTCGTTTACTTGTCGAAGAACCTTCTCCATCCAGATGCACCGATCCAGATCGAATGTCCATTTCTACAAAGCTTCATATTGACCCGCCGCTTTCAGAAATCAATCTTTCAGAAATTCAGAATCAGAAATTCTTCTTTCTCTGTCACACTCGGCCAGATGTGCACGAGGCGATCGATCATGCCATTAATGGGTTAACGAAGAACGAAGTTCTCCGATTCGTCTTCGTCAAGTCGGAAACGAGCTGGATGAAGATATTTCCCACAGCTCAAAGAGAGAGAGAGAGAGAGAGGGAGAGATGAGTTCCCGCTGAAATCCAATCGAAGCTCGTCTCGCAGAAGGGAACAATGGGATAAAGATAACGATCCGGGACAGTTTGGACGGCACGTAATCGCCGGAAGGAGGACGTCAAAGGTAGCTTCGGCCCGCCAATCATAAATTCTCTCTTTTTTCTTTCCTCTTCCGCGAGATCGCGACCAACAATGTCGATTTATGATTAAACGGTTCGCGATCAAAGTGGAAGGAACTGGGTAGCAATGTCGTACCTATCTGTCACGCGCAGGCTACCTCCGCCAAGGGACTCCGGTTGTTCTCGGGTCTTGTCTGGTTTTATCGAGTGTCGTCGACCGGAAGTCTCGAATAGTTCAACACTGTTCGACGTTAATTAGAGAGAGATTGTAAATTCCTCGGATACCTGTTATATTGCTCCCTAATGGCGACCATCCTTCTCCCTACAGTTCCTAAAAACCCTAGAACAGTCTTAGACGCGATACGTTATTAAAAACTATGCCTTTGTATGAAACAGAAACGCTATCATCCGAGCGGTTAGCTTTTCTATAATTTACGTCACGATAAACCCTGGTTCAGTGGTTATTAAAAATAATGTTTAAGTTTGATTTTTCACGTCGGACAAGATTATTCGAAAACCGTATTTCGCCATCGTTTTTCCTCTCGCCGCGTGTTTCGAACGCGCAGGAAGGGCGATGAAAAAGCACGCGGATGAAAGAAAAGTGAAACTGCAGTTGGCAGCGACATTTAATCTTCGATCTCTGGGAGCGAAGGAACCTGAAACCGAGGACGGATCGATACTCTGGTGGGTTGCAGAAGAGCAAAGCGAATCCTCGCGAATTAGCCTGTTTCTCTCTCTCTCGTTTTTATTTTTGTCGTTGTTGTTGCTCTCTGGTAGTTAGTTACCTGAGCAGGTATCACCGGTTAATATTTCGTTAAGGGGGAATCGTCCGATCGATCGTCGAGGGCTTTAATTGTGTTTCGAGTTAAAAGCAATCGCTGCGTCCCCAGCGGAAGAAGTTTTCCTGATGGAACCTGCGGTTATAAGGGAAATCGATGTAAATCAGATTTAAAAAACAATTCGTTTCGTGCACCCGATTGAAGTCCAGAAAATCGAGTTTGCAAGGTAGAAGGCCTCGGGTGTAGATGGGCAGTTTAATGGAGAAATATTTTTTTACAGAAAATGGTAGATTTTATATCGTCGTTTATAAGCTCGATTACTTTTTCGTCGTTTCGATCACCGCAGAATTCATTTCAAATCGTTTCACCTATTCTTCTTTCTTTATTCACTCGAGTATGACTCGATAGGAATATTTATTTCATCCGGCAATGTTAAAGAAGCTCCTAGTCATTTTAAACAAATTCTTAACAGATTAGAATATCGTATCTCACGGTTGAAGGTTTCATCGTATTTCTTTTCTGCAAACATTTCTCGTATGCATTCTTAGTCGACTTCTAATCCCATTTTCCCATCTCCTGCATCTTTCCCATGGCTTTCAAACGTATGGAGACGACTTCTCGTGTCACATTCGTGATTCGATGGCGTTCGATGGACAACGTTTGATTATTTACAACGTTTGAATTTTTTAAACCGCTCGAAGCACTGTGATTTACCAAGAACATGCTCACCGTAGGCTTCGACAAGCATTCTACGCATTTTAACCCAAGACATTTCTTCTGACTTAGGACATTTTCATTCTACATGATTTATTTTGTCTTACGCGTATGAGGTTTTTACCAGGACTCGTCTTTACAACAGTTAAATGTTTACAAATTTTTCAGATACGATTAAAGTGATTTAAAAATTGTTTTTTAGCAGTGTGGCTGTTTCTGACGGTGCTTCAGAGTCACCATTCGAGAGAAAAGGGGTAAAAATCTTTAGGAAGAAGAAAATGGCGGTCGATGATGCAGTAACAGAAACGACAGTAGCAACAGGGCGGGAAAGTTTGCCCACGAAAACCTGATTGGATGCGAGGTCTATTCTTACGCCTGGTCTGCGATAATATTTCCCGATATGAGGTCACCGACCGGTGTTTATTAAAACTTTCTCGGTCCATTCACAGAGTTTTATTCAACGGTGAAGTTGTTACCTATAGTTCAGGAACATTCTCCGGTATATTAAACGCTATTAAAAACAGAGACGCACACGACGCGGAACGCGCTTGTCTACGGTTGTTCAAACGAACGATTAAAGTCATTTCCATTACCAACAGCCTCGTGTTCGTTTCATCGTGTTTTATTACTGTGTCCTCGTCCATGAGAAAACGCTGCTTTCCAGGGTTCAAATGCTCGGTACTGTTCCGACTGCCACAATCGTTGCTACCATTCCGTCGTACAAAGAATTCCTTTTTCCCCAGTAGAAATAAAAATAATAATTTAATCGCAAAAGAAAAAATCTCAGGAACGAAGATTTTCCTCAGATTATTCGAAAACTTCCAACACCTAAATGTTAATATTAATTTTAACTTAGAAATTTTAATAAAAAGTAGTAATTAACAAGAATCGAATAAACGGGACCTATCGCAATCTTTTACCAGGGGAAAGGCGTCAAGAGGAAAATAGAAAATACTTTGCAAGCCGTACCTTTGCAAAAATACACTGTGTACATATTTATTCGCGCAATAGCATCAGCCTAGCATCAGTCTATAGGTCCCACCAACATATTTTCTCGATTAAAAAATATATTTCGAGCAACTCGCGTGCTAATGCACGCTTTAATTGAAATAATTACGTAGAGGGTAGCGCGCGCAGGCGTCGGCTTTGACTGGAAAGGCAGGACGAATCGGAGACGCGATAACGTTAAATCAGTAATACCGAAAAGTCGAGAGCAGAGTACCGGCGCGTGTCCCATTCCGCAGGGAACAGCAAAAAAATGTTTCGGTGCGCTAAACAGTCGGCAATATTTGCCGATCGAATATCGTCGAATTACAAGCGGCGGTATATTAAACGCGTCCCATTCGATCGTATCTTGTTTGATGGAAAAAACGTCGCGTAAGCAACCGCGCACAAACGCGAGCGGTTCATCAAATAACGCGGAATTGGGAGCGGCGGCGATCGGACAAATAAAATATTCGATCATGCGAACGCGTCGACATTTTTTCCCATACCGGGAATTATTTTTCGATAAAGCAGCAGCCTGCCGCGTTCTATACCCGAACGAAAACCCGTTCTCCCATGGAGGGTGGACGAAAAAAAAAAAACCGCGATCGCACCCTTTCTACGTTAAACATTTTCCGAATTCAACGCACGGGAACGCACGCCGCCGTCCCTCTCGTTCCTATGGGAAATTGCGAACGAAATCGGAATTTGCAATATATTCCGTCGACTAAGACTCGAACCGGGGTATCTCTGGAACACCTCCCTTGTCGCACGAAAGTCGAACCCCTTCGAAACGTCTGCCCACGCTAATTTTTACTTTTCTACGAGATCCAAAGACAATTTTCTCAATTCTTCCTTTTCGAATTTATTGTCGTTCAAACACGTTCGCGAGCAGTTATTTAATAAATCGAATCTCCTCGGGCATCTGTTATAATCCAGATGATAAAAATCTGGAAAATGTGATGTTTCGATATGCTGTCCAGTCGAAGTCGCCGCAATGTAAAATTATTTCAGATCATCGAAGATCAAAGATGACCAAACACTTGTTCAACACTTGAAACTTATTTGAGGCAGATAAATTGTGCTCGGCATTCACGTGTTAAACAGTGTCCGAATATATTTGTGAGCTACTGTAGATGCACAGTAAGTTTTGCGACGGCGAATCGCCTAACATCGCGCATTATAGTGACGGAGAGGACAATTCTTTTGATGGAATCACAGCGGCGGGAAAGTCGGGTAGGTTGGTAAAACGAATGGGAAACAATAACGATACAGCGTTCCATAATGCATATCAACGGCTGCCGGGATCTCATTTCCCGGCAGGTTCCCTTCTGCTCGTCCCTTTCTCGTCACTCTGGTCGGTACATCATTAAGCTGGCGACGCGACGCGCTCTGCCCTCTATTCTAGCGTTTGGCTACACCGTGTATTTCGACGCAGACTCAACACTCCGACACCGAAATCTGTGTCTGCGTGTTTCAAATATCCTGGAACCGTCATCGATACAACCACTCGTCGCTTTACGTTGCGGAGTTCGATTGCGAGCCGCTCAAACTCTGACAAACTATCGTAAACTGCGGATTTATGAAAATAGCCGTGTGCTTTAACGAAACTACTCGCCGTACCTTGTTCAGGGATTGTGTCAACTGAAAGATCCCCGCGAGGAAGAAGCATAAAATATTTAAAATATTTCAAAGGGACGCATTTAATGTTATTTATTATTAAAATAGAATTTCAAGTAAAATTTGGTAGAATGAAAATTAGACTTGCGCAGGAGGTGTTGCGGAACGCGAAAACCGCTGGCGATTGTAATTTGCCGGATCGCAAGGGCGTATAGTTTCTGCTCCCATTGAAGTACGCTAATTGCATTCGACGGTATCGGGGCGAAAGAACAGAATTTTTCATTCATTATGGCGCGGAGGCCTCGGTGTCCGCCATCGTGCCTTTCATTTCCGTAACAAGCTGCGATACCGAGGGAGTTTTTCTGTTTGTTGATAATACGCGATTCCGCGGCGGAAACTTTCACGATGAAATATCCGCGGAGACTGCAGTCGTGCGGCTACGGCTAACTTTCCTCCCGATTATCCGGCGAACGCAAAGGGTTAATTGCGAGCCGCAGCTATCCCCGGTTAAGCGTAAAATAAAATTCATAATTGCGTTTCTCGTTTCCGCTCCCATTAGGCCTCGTTTCATTTCTTTGCGAACCGGCGACGCCTGTCAGCGTTGCGCAAGAGAATCTCGGACTCTTGCACGGCACCGGCTTCGCGAATATTACTTTCATCGTTTCCTCGGTAATAAAATCTTGATTTTTTTCTTGGTACGGTGTGTCTTTTAAACATGCTCTCTGATATACATAAACGTGAATGGACAGGGTGAGCTATATGTTCCAGCGGGGCATGCTTCGATGATTCTTATCGTGCTTGTGCTAAGTGGCTTATTTATGGTCGGAAAGGGTACGAACTATTTGCGCCTCGACTACGCGCGATTTCAATGACTCTTTTTACTTCACGGGTCACGCGTTCGTGTCGAGAATTATTAGAGTTACATGCGTGTTGTTAAAGCATTATTTAATGTTTCTGAAAATCGAGAAGGCAGCGCTGGTTCACTCTAGATGTCAAGGATTCCAAACGAGAATAAACCTATTTAATGCACTGCTTCGTTTTCGGGGCATTAAGTAGAATTGACCTGTCACGATCAGACAATTTAGCCGATTCCTATACAATTTTCTTACAAGCTTCAGCGACACGAGGGTCGTTTAAAATTGACATTCTGAATAAAAATGAAGAAAAGTATGTGCAGCAAACAAATAAAATGTATGTTATTAAAAACTACAATGAATGTTCTGGTGAATGTGAAGCTAGCAAAAATTTCTTTAATAGCACAATGTCCGAATATTAATAAGTGTCACTGGAAATCGACCTAACCCAGACTGCGAATGTTATCCGAGGAGACGCAGCAGACGTTACAATTTCCAAAGCCCTCATTGTCGGTGGTAGCGTTGCCTGCAATCTTTAGGTGTGGACGATGCTATCAAGGAAATGCGATCTCGATGGGAATGGGTGTTGTCGAAACTGTCCGTCGATGAAACGATAGTCGCGGAGGTCAGGGTAACCTTTTTGTGGAATATGAGAGCAAAACGAGAGAACACTCGGCTAATTTCATTTCGCCTGGCCGATAAAACGGAACGAAGAGAACCTGGTCGGAACGACGAAACGAGGGAAATCGTTGACAGGTAGGTCACGCTCCGTGGTACGTCAGTTCCCCCGTAATACCGGCGGGTAGGTGCGGGTGCAGAGAGGGTGGTTGTGGACGGGTCAGGGGTTCGCCTCGAAAACCGCTTCAAGCCGGAAGCGCGGAAGAAAAGAGCGCAAAAAGAACGAAACGGGGTGTACGAGGGTGGAAAGATGCAAGGGGTCGATGGTAAGCGGGAAGAAGGGGTTGTCGCGGCAACCGGGGGACAGTTCTTGGCCGTTCGAACAAAGAAGCCAATCTAGCGGGCTTGAACCCGCAAACCTTTTCTGCGGGCGGACAACCACCTCAGCACCACTTGGGTCGGTTTCGCGAACGTGGCCGAGACAGGTGCCAACGCGACCTCCGCCATCGTCGACGACCGTCGGATTCAAACGACGCTACGTGGCGGTGTGTTGGTGGGAGGAACGATCTTTACAAGGCTCCCCTATCTATCTAGGATCTTCCGCGCGGCAAAATTTGCAGTCGGTCCGTGTCCTCGTTTTATGATCTCCGACGGTTTCTTGTTTGATCACATTGTTGGCAACGGGGAGAAGAGCACGGCTCACCTAACTGCACGACCCGGCTAAATGGAAAATATAAGTTAGTGTTGGTTAATTGCGGAATACCGTCCCGGCGAAACGTGTCCCTACTAAAAACTATCCATGCTTCCGCACCGGACTCCGATGTCCAATGAAACCTACGCGATTCTTGCGAATATTACATTATTCCTACGAAACGGTAACATTCACGGCTACCATTAACAGCGCTACCGTCACTGCCTACAGTCTATTGCGCTTCAAATGATTTCTCATCAGCCAAATATGTTTTCACAAACGTGCATCTCTTCCCGAAATTTCTGTTTTGCGGTCCTTTTTGCCACCAACGAATTGCGCTTTAAATAATCGTCGCATTTTGACAAAGAAGTCGTATAGAATATTAAAAATTTAAATTATTATAGTCTTCGGCGATGGAAAGGCCTAAGGGTTGTCACCGCGCTTCCGGTTCCCAGCAGCTCTTGCGTCACAGTCGCACCATCTTTGTTATCTCGCGAAGAAACCGTATCCCAACATCTTAACTCGAAGTGTTAATTAATTAACACTCGCAGAAATTCCTGAAAAATCCCTGCATCGGTTTTCACCAACGTTCGCGTCCTAACTTGAAGTTTCGACTTATCCCGTGTTCTAAAAGATCCCGTGTAATTGTTCTAAACGTTGAAAGTGGCCCGCCAGTCTAAAACTAGTCCCCATTGATTCGATTATCGATACGAAGAAGAAGTAGAATCTTCGGTCTGTTCGAGGATCCTCGACCGGAGGAGTTCGAAAGCTAACAATTTGTCCTCCGGCTAGCAAGTTTCGAAAGTCACGGTCGAATCACGGTAAATGAAAACGAGCGATCGATGCACACCGCCACGGACAGTAGCCCCGAGTCGCAGATAGTTAGGGGAAACTTGTTTCCGGTGTGTCTCGATTGAATCGAGAATCGGTGTCGTGATTCCGTATGCCGGGAAGGGAAAAAAGTTTCTCGAAATCCGGCTCTCTGATTCGAGTGCAAGCTAGAACCCATCCTACCCCGACCAACTAATTGCCGACTGTCCTTGTCCTTTTAAAAGGCGGCCCCGAGAAACTTCTTCCTTCGATCCGTCCCTTTACTTTCACTCTCCCTCCATTTTCCTTAGACCGTCGGGCTAGCTCATGGTTACTTTAATATTCGAACGACGGCGTGCTTTCGAATTCTCGCGTTTCGACTAAATGCGAACGGAATATTTCCATGCTCTCAAACACGGTTTCTACTCGACTCGATTGTCCACAGGCTGCAAAGCTTCTACCAAAAATTACCTTCATTAGTATACTCTTGATCAGGCCTAAAAAAATTGCAAAATAGGAAGAAGCAATTTTGCAGGCAATCAAAGCAAGAGATTTGAAGTTTCTCTTTTAGAAAATAGCGTCGCTATGAATATGCCTAAAACAACGGCGACGTTAAAAATTCGCAAGAGTTTCTCGGGAGTGTTTTCAGAGTAGCCGAGGGGTGGAAGAAGCAAAGAGCAGACTCAATCTTCATTTCGAAGGTTTTACCGTCGGTTTGCCAGACGAATTTCCAATAGTTTTTACTTTCTCGGCGAAACCTTCCGCCTCGACGTCTCTAATTGTCCAATAAGAAACGCGGACGGGGGTCCTCGAGGGCCGAGGTCAGGACCGACGTGAAAGGTCCTGCGCATTTGTCAGATTAAACGAGAAGTCGTGAAGGGTTCGCGAAGCTAATCGCGTAACTCGCTGAAATGAGCTGCACTGTATTCGGAATGGCGCCAGTCGGGAGAAGCAGTCGCGGGGCTTTCCGAAGCCAAGCAATCGAGTCGTCCAATCGGACCGGTCTCCGACGCGGTCGAATCGTTCGTTTATATTCCTCGCTCGATTGTAGTTTGCTTCGCCAAATGTTTTTCTTCAACGTTCATATTCGTTCTTTCCAAAATTCTTCTTCGCTTCTTCTCTCGTCGCATCCCCGTGAAAAATTCAGAATTAATTACCACGCGTGTAAATACGAAACCGGAACCGCAGTCTGCCAACGAATATGATTACGTGAAATTGTTGAACTTTTGATCGCGCCTTGTTCGCAACCCTTTCCGCACGGTTGTCTGTGACGCGCACTACCGGTAGCACACACAATAAAATAGTAGTGCGGAGAAGTGGTAAGGCGGGAGCAAAGTGAAAATAAGACGATACGGAAGAAGCGTTACATATTTCATAAATAAAATGAATAAAGAGACTCCGGAGTACGGGAGGAGGAAAAAACGAGAGGAAAACAGAGTAAAAGAGATGGGAGTGATTTAAAATAAAATGAAATATTATGAATAATTCATGGCGGCTAGGCCGAGGTGAGGTTCAGCGGAACGAATAGCTGTTATTAAAGCAAACCCTAAAACACATATTACTCTAATATGTATTACGTTACACAAGCGGAACTATAAATCGCCGTGAAACGTAAGTGAAACTCAAGTGCACCGGTGAAAATTATTTCTTAAGCATTCTTGCAAGCTAAGTTAAAGGGAATCTCGGAAAGTTCACTGTGCAATTTCGCTTGCGAGCATGTTCCAGAATTAAATTCCGCCAGCGTACAGTCCGCGGGCAAAACGAACCTCCCGGATTTTTCTCGATCAACGCAAAAACAGTATAAACGTCGAACAGCGTCGCGGAACAAAACCGAAATTTCTATTTCAAATTCTATCTCTGTTCGCTTTACGACTTTGCTGCGTAGTTTTATTTCTCCCAAATGATTTCTGAACGTGTTTCTTGAGATTTTTAATA
>CM052086.1:1093386-1147001 GCA_028453745.1 Agapostemon virescens
AAACACTGTGGCATTTAGGGCAATTAATTAATCGCAACAACCAGCTGAGGGGGGTTAGCCTGGAAATTCATGGGTTTCTTCCAAATGATTTCTGAACGTGTTTGTTGAGATTTTTAAAACTTCCCATAGCTTAAATTAATGCTGGAAGAACGCACTATAAGATAGGGCCACTCAAATCTAAAAGAAAACACTGTGGCATTTAGGGCAATTAATTAATCGCAATCACCAGCTCAGAGGGGCTTGCCACGACTGTCATGGGTTTGCCTGGTAATTCATGGGTTTCTTCCAAATGATTTCTGAACGTGTTTGTTGAGATTTTTAATACTTCCCATAGCTTAAATTAAAGCTGGAAGAACGCACTATAAGATAGGGCCACTCAAATCTAAATGAAAAAAGCTGTTTCGATTTTGGAATTATAATTGCTCGGAGTGCTAAGGGTGAATAGAATGTTGCTCCAAGCGTTGGTAGAATAATTTTCGCGATGCAGTTAATATTTGCGCGGGCGATCTTGAATTTGCTGTTGGTCAGGGGATGCAAAATTGCAGAGGGGTTGATATAAAATGGAGAGTGTCGCCAATGAGACGGATCTTCTCCGTCAGCGTATTCGGCGGGAGTGGCTTAGTCACAGCGATATACCATTGAATTCGATCTTTGTTATCGGACGTTATATTCGCACCGGATGATCAGCGGGATTTCGGTTGATAGAACGAATTCCGTGCGTCAGCATTAAACTTCCGACAATTATAGAAGCGTGGGTGTCTCGCTGTACGTGCCATTTTAGCCCCGCGTGGGCGGCCACGGTTATGTTAAAATCGATTAAGCCGCGAGTTGAAATTCGTAGCGTATAAACACACGTGAATACTGCGTTCAACCACTTTCTGGAATGAGATTACGTAACGCGTTTAAAAGCTGTTCGTTTGATTGCGGCTTAAGGCTCGTTCGCGTTTAGATCCGGCCAGTGCGTAAACAAGGGGATGAAAATTGCTCCGGCTTACCTGCGGAAAAGTTTATACCGATTCGAATAAACATCCGACCCCGATTCATTTATAAACTGATTCTATTGAAAAGTCCATTGCAGTCGAAGCGGGACACGAGCAACCCTTTCGAGATTCGTGAATCGAATCGTCCCTAATCGAATTCGAAAATTCAAAATGCTGGAAATATTCTACTTAATGTTTGAGTTTCATTCTCCTGCTCCTTGATCTAATTAATCTTCTATTTCTTTAACGCTGTATCAACACCGACGCAGCTCTACGAATAATTCGCGAGCTCGCGTTAACCTAAGACAATCAAACCTTATTATTTTTCCATTTTAACCAGCGAAATCGTACGCGCGAGATACTTTAAACAAGACGGTTGAAACTTCATCCTCTAAAAGGGTTTCTGCATATTCTGTTGATTTTTTACTTTCCCATCGGTTCTATACCTCGTAACGATCGAAATACATTACGTTTAATGAGACTCCGTTGAATCTAGCAAACAAAAGAATACGTACGTGATGAATTGTTGCTATTTTTCAATTATAACAAGTTAAATAAGTGCCTCCGTAGCTTCTACAACAACAATCCTGTATCTTAACAATTTTTATTGCCGCATAAAACTCCATTTTAAATATTTCAATATTTTCTTTGGCTGCTCGTTGTTCAGAGACTAAATCGAAAAACGAGTTCTTCGCCCATTTTCTCTATTCATTAATTTTCCCTAATTGTTAATTAAAAATTCTGAAAAAATTCCGACACATTTCGGATAGTATGCCACATGTTAGGTATTATTTGCAGATTTTTCCGTTGCAAACTCTGGTTGTGAACAACGAGAAACGTGACAAGCGTTTCCTTAAAAGATAATCGGCCGAGAGAGGCTGCAATGGTTTACTATAATAATGAAATCTAAAGAAATATGAATGTTCGATTATCTCTTAATTGCTCAATCTCTTAATTGACTGGCGGAACTGCAACCCTCTTTCCAGGCTCCGTGGTGCACTGAAATTTCACTTGGGAACTAGCATAATCGAAACCATTCCGACAACTGATACTCGCCGCCATTATGTCAGCCAGTGCGACAATTTGGTAGGCGAGCCACGAAAGTGTTTAGCCGTACTTACGGAAATTACGCGAAATGGCGGTGGCACGGTTGAAAAAGATTACGCTGTCGCGCGAACATCCCAGGCAAATACGATTTTTCGCCCGTTATCACCGACAAAATGGATGCTGCGAGTGATCCCGTCTGGAACGTGTATTTTTCACGGTTTAGCCCGCCCATTAATTATGTTAATCTCGTCCGTTTCCGATATAAATTTCGCGACAAGCCACCGGCCGATTATAACTTTCGAAACGGGCTACGCTTTTTTCGGATAGATTTTTCAAACGATTTTCCCTACCGCGTCTCTCGTCGAGGATTCGCTTTCGGAATGGTTGCAGAATTCGAAGTTCGGTTAAATAGAAATCACTGGACCGAACGAATCAGCGCGAAATGGATTAGTGCAGTTCGAATAAATTTGATTGTAACCGAAATCGATTTCGATTCGATTCGATCGAATTCCTGCCGATTTCAAGTTGTTCTTTATTACCATTTTCGGCGTACCGAAATCGGACCGTTTTGCGTCAGGTATTCTGATTTTATGTCGTCGTCTAAAGCACGTCGAAATTGTGCAATTTCGAAGGAACTAATGTATTATATTTGAAAAATTGCCAATGTGAAAAATGCGAGACCGAAATTGTGTAGAAATAATCATTAATTCCTTAACCCTTTGCAAAGCATTTCTTCTGAGGTGTATGTTCCTTTCGCATGAACTATTTCACCTCGTGTATACGGGGTTTTCTACCGTCCCTTGTCCTTAAATTTTTATCAGTTTCTTTTATATAAAGATAGCGATGTTAAAATTGTTTTAAATAATATTGTATCAATTTTCACTGTCGCCTCAGAGTCGCCGCTCGAATGCCAAGGATTAATCGACTCCGCAAACGAGCGGCTCGTTTGTAGCTCGAATTTTTACGAAAGCCTCAAAAACGCCGCGCAGTCGGGGCGAGGCTCTCAAATGAAATAGTCTTTTGCTTTGGTGTCCGGTGAATCAAGGGCGGCTTTTTATTCGGGGAACCGTAACACGGTAGCGTATCTGCTTATCTGCGTCACCTCCCGGAGATTTTATTGGTCCCAGCTGTCCTCCTTTGGATCTCCGAATAGTCGTGTCCCCGTTTCGCACGTAGCAGATATTAACGCGGCAGGAAAAAGAACGCTCGGCCGTGTTCGCGCGTTCAACTTGCCGACTGATTTAAACGGGACGCGAAAGGCTGGAAAGAAAAGGAAGGGGAGAATGGGAGAGGGAACAGAACGGAGTCCTGTTTGCAGTCTTCCAACGTGCCATTAAACGGACCGATTTATCATAATTTATATCGCGCTCACCGGGCTTAACGCGACGGTCATCCGATTATGTTATTAGAACCGTGGGTGTCGTTTTGATGTACGTCCTCCCCGCGGTGTTCCAACTCCTAAAATATGCACGCGACGAACTCGCGACGCCCTTGACGTTCCCTTGCGCGTAGAATCCACCCTTGCGACATCGAAATTTATGTAATAAACGCCTGCGCAAGCTCGTAACCCGGCCCGATACTCATTAATCGTCTGATCGAGTAATTACCCTTCGATGAGACTCGGCCTACCGATCGATCCGCCCTTCTCCGTTATTGCAATCTTTTACATTCTTCCTGCCGCCTTGCGCCTCGCTTTATTTCAAATTCTGCGAGACAAGATGTGCACGATTTTCTGAAAAATTTATCCGACTGGTGTCTCGTTCCTCGAGGAATTCTAAACTCATTTCGCTGCATAGTATACACATCCCGGACAAATAATAGCACATCCTATATTTTCCAATAATCTGTGTTAAAAACTGATTTTCTTCTACCAATAATTCAGAGCACTTCTGTGTGTACAATTTACGAAATATCGTCCACAAATAATGTAAAAATTATTGTTCGCAAGCGTGACAAAATGATAGATATGAATGATAAGAATTCTACTTGGAAATTGCGTTAATTTTAAAATGTGCAATCTTTTCCTCCTGGAGTGTAGCCAAGATTATCCAAAAAATTTTGCAATGTCGATGACAACGAGCAGCCAGATCCCGTTCTAATCTGTCCCGCCCAGGTTTCCCGTCAGCCATCGAAATGGCATTTGGAAAAGCAAAAAACGAAAAAACGAGGATACAGTTGCTCGGCTGTTGTCGGTGTTCGAACCCGAGCGACTCGACCGTAGAAAGGGAACACTGTAATTCACTCGGATTTCACTTACGCGATAGATATTCAATAACACACGGAGAGGGGGAGGCCTGGTGTACCGGTAAACGGCTCCGCGCGTTTCACAGTTCGCCTAACGGCTCTATAATTCCGATTGCACGCGCGAAAACATCCCCTCTCGTTCGCCCGTTGTCGGGATTAGAAAAACGCGGGAGCAGAGTTACGGGCTCGCTCGAGGATGGAGAATTTATGTGGAGGATCGGCGACTGCGGTACTGGTTCCCGGGTACCAGTTTCCGGTACGTATGGGACAAGCAAGATCGCGTGCGTTACAGGGAGCATTATTCGCTGGTGTATCGCGTCTGTAACTCCCGTCGACCGACGCGATAAATTCGATTAAATTACATATCGCGGCAGTTCGTAAAACAAATTGTTCCAGGTGGGGCGAACGGCGGACACACGCCGCTCCGCTTCCTACAGGCTGCTCCAAACCGACTGCAAACATGTCCAATGCATTTACTTAACACTTTACCGACCGGAAGTCCATTTGTTGCGACGGCAACGCCGAAGGTTGCCTAACGCTGCGTCCAGAAATTTCTAAGTCATTAAATAAAAGGCAGGTATTAATAGAAGATTTCTGCCTGCAGATTTCTTTTTCGTTCACACTTTAACTGGCCAACCAACAATCTCAGAAATTCCACAAAATCAAAGTTTAAATTTAGGCCTCACCCTGTATACTAAAGAGACGTAACACACCGGCGACTACATAAAATCCGCTAATTATCAGCGCGCATCAATTACAAGCGCATTATTATAAATCTATGCGCATCGGTCACGGAAGTAATCGTTACCGAACGGTGTTCGTTTTCAATTTTTAACTGGCAGCCGATTAAATCTCGCGTGATTAACGGCGATAAATTAAATCATTAATTACGAAGTTACACGAAAATGCACTAATTAACCGGTAACTCGAGTGGTGTATCCAAGCCAGCCGGTTGCAATCGCAGGCTAACTGTAAATTATTAATCATTCCCGCGATTAGACGCAGTCCGTGAAAGATTTAACGTCCGTTCGACGGGTAACGCTTCCACCGTAGAAAAAAGGTAATAATTCATATAAAAGAACGGTCTACATTACGAACGGTTACCGGTTCTACGGTTCTACAATACTTCGTACTCTAGCAGAAATCGTCTAAAAGTAGACTAAAATAATTCGAATAATATTTGAGAAGTATAAGTTAAATTTTCAAAACGATAATCAAGTATATTAATGAGACTTTCAATAATTTTCAACTTTCAATAGTTGTGTAATTGTGTACCAATAAAAATTCTGAAGTTGGCTGCAACAAATACAGTTAAATCCTCTGTCGGGAAAAAACGAAATTGCTTTCTGAACAACCGAATAGTTTATGGCGTGCGAGGCCTGCGAATCATCGAATCATCGTACACGCGTGCGTCGTGTAAAGTAACGGGCACCAAGGACTTTTCCATTACGTTTCTATCGTATACGATCCGACACAATAAAATTGATCGGTGCTTGTTGCCCGGAATCGCAAGTCGAAGCGCTCGGTTTAGACGATCCGTGGAACGGTCGATAAATTATTAAGTTGTTCCGGAAACAATTGCCGATGCAAGAGCGTCGGCGACGCGCAACGCATTTTAATTGATCGGATACAGACCCAACGGAGAACTTGATTGCTCTCACCTCTCCCGTCACGATGAGTCACGAACTGGTTTCTGGGTTTCGTGCGAACGAATTTTAAATATTATCCATCGCGTATTCTTTCGTCGCCGCAAATAAGGGAACCAGCCGGATGCTGTCATCGATTCGATTTTACTCTGTGCATTCATCCGTTCGACGATAGCGAACGCCGCTAGAAAATAAAGCCTACCGACTAATGATCGTTTGTTAAGGTTTACACCGGGTATTATCATTGCTACCATTGTCGAGCCACGATAAAAGTCTTCGGAGCTAGCCGGAGAGCAGGTTTCGATGATAACGCGGAATGACAGCAATAAAAAGCAAAGTGAACCGGAAAGCGGTACCTGCACAGAAAAATCGAGATTAAACTGTCGAAACACGATTAAACTACTTGTACGAGAATCGTATCGGATTTTATAAATTTATTGCGACAATAGACTGGTTGAATTACACATATGGGTGACAGAGTAATTTGTCCATTTTTACAAATAAATTTGTACATAATCGTTCCACTACATTTAGTTGAAATCTGGAGAATACGAGAAGGCAGAAGAATATGTGTCGTACAATTTAAATTTTAAATTGTTGTTTCATCAAATAAATTACTTTGAGTTTGTGGATTTTTTGAGATTGTTGTTCTGGCAGTTAAAGTGTTAACGGAGTTATTGAGAATTGCTGACAAATGTTATTTTACGCGAAGATCAGGGGATTAGAAATTTAGGCGAATAGAAAGTTTGTTGGATATTTTTCTAGAAGAGTGTTGGCGAAGCATTGTTGTCTGCTATGGAATTAGCCGGACCGGCGATTATAGAGTCATCGTGATTAGAGCTTTCACGGTTCACTCGAGCTTATGATGGTCATAGATACCGGATAAAGCTATCTACGACGAAAATCGAAAGTACAGTGGTCGCCCGAGGCTTGAATTACATTAACGATTCAGTCACGGCGTAGTCACGGTTCGTTCGGACATTATTCAATGCTCCTAGGCGTGACCGAACCGTGAACGTTCAGTGAACACTACAAAGCATGGCCCACGTAACCAGAGCCGTTTCAAGCGCTTTGCAAACTGCTTTTACGGAAGATTATGCTCCGTAAAGAGTACCGTGCAGTGTTTCAAATCTCTCTTTAGTTTGGGATTCGGGACTCCCACGATCTAACATTATACCGCGTTCATTGTTTAGGCTTCGGAACATTAACCACTTGCACTTCCCAGATACAACTACGATAGTCTTAACCCTTTAATTTTAGAAACTGATGGCCGATTGTCTTCGGCGTAAATTCTAAACCAACATCCGTCAGAGTATTTGCAAATATTTAGTTGCAGTTAAAAATTGTTAAACCTCTAAGCCAGAAGTTAAGACATTGTGCCATCGACTCCAGAGTCCCTTCTAAAACAGCATCCAACAGAGGACTTGAAAATATTTATTTGCAATTAAAAATTGTCAAAATCCAAGCTAGGAGTTACGACATTGTCCCAACGACTCCAGAGTCCCTTCTAAACCAACATTCACCAGAGTATTTGCAAATATTTAGATGCAATTAAAAATTGTTGTAAACCAGAAGTTAAAACATTGTCTGATCGACTTCATCGTCCCTTCTAAACCAACATCCACTAGGGGACTTGAAAATATTTATTTGCAATTAAAAATTGTGAAAATCTAAGCGAGAAGTTACGACAATGTTCGACCAACTCCAACATCCCTTCAAGTAGCTACGGCAAGTAGTAGTCGGCCAAAGAAGAAATGCATAGAACAGACTCCCACGAAGAAAACGTTAGAATAATCGCGAAATGAAAAATCTGAGAAGAATAAATCACGATATTTACAGGATGAACGACTAGAATGTATACCGAAGCATCGTCCGCAGATAACGTAAACAGTGTCAGCCTCCTCTGAACCGCGCATGACAAATAATAGCTACGGAATAACATAGTCAGATTGCGAAATGGCAGCGCGTCAAGTTCGATGCGAACGCGAGCGTACCGCAAGCATTTTATCTCTCGGACGCATCTTCGGCAAACGGATTACCCCATCAGCAGGACTTAGCAGGTTGCATGCAGATACGCTAGGGGGTCGAACAGAGCGGACTGGTATCTCGGACACGAGATATTCCGCGATCCGAATGCGGAAAAATGCATCGCGTCTCGTAAAACCGATTTTAGTTATCGCCAGATACACTGTCGAACTGGTCTCACTCGGCGGAGCCGCATAATTACAGCACGCATCCCAGGTGGTCTTAATAAATGAACGCTATAATAAACGACTCTGTCGCTGGCAATAAGAAAAGGTCAGGCACGGTTACTGCAAAAGGTAGAAATTCGCGCGCCGCGTACCGATAATTGCACAATATTATTTTTGAAAGCGTGTTCGGCCCTAGCTGTCCGCTCGCTGCCCGCTTGGATTAACCCGCTCGCTTTATGTGGCCGAGGACGATTTACTGTTAAACGATACCTGTATTTTCCAACACGCGAACACTCGCTCTTCTTTTTCGTACACGCCGTTAGAGCGTGCCTGGAATGCGGTTGCGGCGCGTGGAAATGATTAATCCTGATATCACGCTAGTTTTTTGCCTGGTCATAAAGTAGCAATGCTTCAGACCCTACACTTTTCCTGTTATTAGTTTCGTTAGAACGTTTTAACACGCCCCTGCTTGTCCTTTTGCCAACGATCTAGCGTGGTCGCATGTCTCGACAATATTCAAAATTAAAATCTTCGATCCTGAGATCGATAATTGCTCATAAAGTATCTGCGAAGAGGATCAACCCTTAACTGGCAGTGGTCCCCTCCATTTTGTCTCTACATTGCAAAGCCATCTTGTATTTACTCTCAGCAATCAACTGTAATCAAGATGAATAAAATCTTCTAGAAAATATCTATGATCACTAGTGCGAGGGCAAAAAGCGTCCTCCGTTTTTGCCCGTGCAGAAAATCGAGTCTCCGTGCCCGAGAATTTCGATTTATCAGGGAAAATGGAAGAGGAAAAATATAGGGTAAAATTGGCGGAGCGGTTAGCGGGTCGATGGAAGGATCCGGAAGGTTCATCCTTCCGAATGTATTTAGAGAGTGGAAGCGGTCTGTAACGAAGAACGAAGGGTGGTTTAAAGAATCGATAAACGGGGCACAATGTTCTATGTGCTGGCGTCCAGCAGAACAGCCGGAAAAAGAAAATAATCCGACGTCCGGCGAGCGTCGCCGTTCCAGCAACACACATCCGCAGGCTTGCAGCTCTTTTTCCGTAGCCCACATTTGCATCGATCTCCGCTCTCGCGCCACAGCCAGTTTCGCAAGGGTGGCGAAATCTTTGTCGCAGACTTTGCCATTCAACTTTAGAGGGATTTCAGCGGCTAATCCTACGCCAGGTTTTCGTTGACCGACGGAATCTCCCATTGTCCGGGCGACTTCGCAACAGCTTTCTCGACCCGGGTTCAACGACGTTCATCGCTGACGGATCGTCCTTAAAGTCGATGCGAATGCTCCTGGGGAAAATGCGAAAAATACCTCGCGAAAATGGTCGACCAGTAACCAAAACACGATGCAACGTTCGCGGACGTAACGACCTAGTTTACGCTTCCAATTCAGCCGAGGAAGAATGGAACGGTCCGACGTGAAGCGGCGCAGGACGGAGAGAAAGGGGAGTCTTGGGGACAAGGACGATGCCGGTGAAGCAGGGATGCGCGGAAAGGAGAGAAACCGGGAGAGAAAGAGAGGGAGAGAGAGGAGAGAACGAGAAGGGAGAGTTTTGAAGCGGAACACCCGTACGACAGCTGACGGTAAGACTCTGCTCATCTTCAATCTTCATGAAGTTTTTCAAACGAATTCACTTGTTTACCTACCACTCATTAACACACTCCTGAGACTCAAATATTTCGACATTTTTTAACCCTTTTCACGCCCAGCAATTTTAATTCCTCGCTCGAGACATTATTTCTGTTCGAGAATAATTACATTGCAGGTGGTTCATTTCCTCCTATGCAAATTCAATTTTTACTAGCGTCTTAGTTACAGATATTTGTAAATTAAAAATTATTTGGGATAATAGTATGACAATTTTCAGTGTTATATCAGAAGAGCCATTGGAGAGCTAAGTATACTTCTGAAATGGTCTAGCATTGATAAAAGCAGTGCTACTTTGCATAGTAATTTCCATCCCCTAAACCTTTCTGAAAATGACAAAATTATAATTGTAAAAACTGTACGAAGCTTGATTACATTTACTAGGTAAACATTTCCAGTAATTTTTAATGGTCTAGCATTGATAAAAGCAGTGCTACCTTGCATAGTAATTTCCACCCCTAAAACCTTTCTGAAACTAAAACAATTATAATTGTAAAAATTGCAAGAAGCTTAATCACATTTACTAGGTAAACATTTCCAATCATTTTGAATGGTATAGCATTAACAAAATCAGTCCTATCTTGCATAGTACTTTTCATCCCCAAAAGCTTCCTAAAACTAAAACAATAATAATCATAAAAATTCCACAAAGCTTGATCACATTTACTACATAAAAATCTCCAGTAATTTCGAACAGTATGGCCTTAACAAAAGCAGTGCTACCTTGCACAGTACTTCCATTCCCCACAACCTTCCCTTAAATAAAAAAATCCGACTGAATTTATCGCGACCTCGAAAAGCAATACTACTTTTAAAGTAAAAGCAGGACTCCTCAAATTTTCATCGAAACTTGAGAGAGAAAAAGAGAGAAAAATCCAGCGAGAGAGAGTACAAGAGAGAGAGAAAAAGAGAGGGGGAACCAGCTGGTAGTCTTTTCGAGACCCTGGATGAAGCAGGAAAGGGTCGAATGGAAGGGAGCGAGCGAGGGAGGGTGAGAGTCTCTGGTGGGGGCAGAATCCAGCATGGTTAGCAGAGACGGAAGGAAGGGGCGCCAATAGTGGGGGTACCTCGGTGAGGTGACCGCTGGTGGGGGGAATAAACACGCCGGCGCCTCAGTACCGTCGCGTCCATCGAGGGAGACGGTTAGTGACGATCTCGGTGTCTCCGTCCCGTCGTCGCGGAACAAAAGCCCCTGGATACATTTATTTCTCTCGAGTAACCGTCTCTCGTGTATCCCTGTGAGGTTTCGCACTCGTTCACGCAGATCCGGGTGCGTTCGGATTCGCGATTCGAAACCCAGCCATGCCGCGTTCGATCAACGACGAGGGCTAGCCTTGCCCTTGAAGCAGCAGCAGGCAGGCAGGCAGAGGCAGCAGCAGCAGCAGCAGCAGCGGGTTTCGAGTGGTCGAAGAGGAGAGGTGTGCGCACGACGTCCGAACCAGCTGTGCCGGAATCGTCCGCGTGTGTTTGTGTTCTACGTTTTTCCTTGTTTTCCTGCTGCACACTCGCCTCCGTGCCCGTCGACCCCGGCGTCCTTCCTCGTACGAGAACGCTATCCGTCGGCAGAGTATATTCGTGACGGAACGTAGGGACACAGAGAGTTTTCCGTGCTTCGATATTACACTCCGTTGTTCAGTTCTGTTTCGTGTTTATGGTGAGAATAACCTCCGGGACGATAAGCGAACCAGCCAGAGAGAGAGAAAGAGAGGGAGAGCCAGCTACAGGAACAAAGGGGATCGGAGGACGACGACAACGACAGTGCACGGGAGCAACGGAGAGAGATATCGGCGTGGTATCGATCGAGGGAAAGAGACAGAGAGCAGAGTGCTCGTTGTTGACGCGTAAGTCGATGAATTTTTCTCCTTAACCTTAATGATCCTAACGGCAGGGTACGCGCTCTCTTGCGGACGCCTTTCGCAAACTTGTGTCAGGATCTGTCCAGAACGAGCGTATATCGCGACAGGGGGGGTTCCTTCTCGTTTATTCTCGTTTATTCTCGCTTCTTCTCCCCGCCGAAGGCAAGAGACGCGTTCGGGGCTCGAAATAGTCCCGACAGAAGTCTATCACTGTCTTTTCTCCTCTTCTCTTCTGGTCCCGGCATCGAAAAGGCTACCGTGCGCCGTCTCAACGGCGGATTGCTCGATACCTTGGCTATACCTCGCGATTATTTCTACCCGAACGCACCTGTACACGCAACTTTTTCCTTAGCCCCGTTTCCTGCGCGCAACCGTCTGCCTCGGTTGTTTTCTCGCGTGACATTGCCCTGATGGATTACACGGCGACATCCTGCGAGCTGGTTCCACCGTCCCGGATCGTTTTCTGCATATGTTTCCTGTGACGTCGATTGCATCGACCGCCGGATGGGACTCGCGAGTCTCTCCGTCTCTCTCTCTCTCTCTATCACTTTTAATATTCGGACATTATACAATTTTCACTTTGCCGCATTTGTAATTTCGTTCACGATGAAGAAACAAAAGAATTCATTGTAAATTACATTACTGTATAGGATCCAGTTGACCCTTTGCACTCGAATGGCGCCTCTAAGGCGACAGTAAAAGTTGCTCTACTATTATATAAACAATTCTTACATTGCCAGGTTTGCAGTTGAGGAAACGATAAATATGTGAAATTTTGAAGTACGAGTCATAGTAATTAATTTCGTATGAACAGGAGGAAATGAACTATCTACAGTGGAGCTGTTATAGATAAAAATATTGTTTCGATTTTCGAGTGGAATTGCTTCGACTGCAAAGGGTTGATAAAAGCATAATTTTTATTTATATAAATTACTAACTGAACCGTTGCTTTCGAAACCGGGGGGTGTAGAAACCGCGTTTTACGCTCCTGCAACCAGATGCTCTATTCGCATAACATTCTATTCAACGGCCGTCGCGAACGGCTTCGACGTTCCCACCGAGTTCCTCCATTAAACTTTGGAAAATATCTTAAAACTTTGGGCAACTTGATGGGGTAGTTTAATAACTCCGCGGCCGCCGGTGGCATTTTCGACCGGCGAGATTTCTTTGCTTTTACAACTCGTTAAGAAGTATTGTCAGATTTCTTTTGCCGATCAACTCTTACATTAATCACCGCAATTTTATAGCACGTTCGGTTACGTGCTTCAGAGTTTCGACGATTTCATTTGGACGATTTGTGCACGGTATCATATTTTGATCGAATAGCATTGAAATTAATTTGTTTGTCAGCTGAATTAGGCGTCCAAGTAAAATAATTGTTACATCGCTGTGTCTGAGGAATTGGTGGTAAAAATTTCGCTGCTGTAAGGCCGAGTAGTAGTTAAAAAATTTGTCTGCATAAGGGAAAACAATTTTTGCGGAATGCAATTTTTCTAAATCTGAAGAAAGCTTTAATTGTCGAGGAAAAACAGCTATTAATTCCGAAGTGTTATCGGCCGTGGAAGGAACTGTTGACCTTTGCCGAGTGTCGATCAAACTACTGAATCGTAAAACGTTTTAATTAACATTCGCCGTGTCTTCGTTGTATTTCAGTAGTCCATGGTGTATGCGCGTTTGTTGCGCAACTATGCCTCTCGCATTGTCGACACGGAATTGAAAACGCGTTAACACGCTGCTCGAACAATATTCCTTTGACCAGATCTCGACACTGACCTGCGATAATCAGATGTGCACTCGTCCCACGTAAAATCATAGCGATGCCTTTTATCTTTATAGTTGCAATCGATTCGTGCAAACCTGCACGCTGCAACCGATGATTATTATTTAATAATACGCAGCCTTGTGGTGTGCGTCATTCGTTTTTGTAAATAGTGTGTTGTTCACTGGCAAGCTCCGACCGCAATAATAATCGGACTGTTATCGCTGGACAGCGGATTTTTATGCATAATAAAAATTATCTTCGATGCAACTGCAGGGTGCAAAAGCTACGTGCACGTTTATCTTCTTTGTTAACCCTTTGCACTCGAAGCTGACCTAGAATATTTTCATTCTACTCGATATATTTCGTCTTGTGCATATATTTACCGGTACTCGCCCCTGCAACTATTAAATTTTTACCAATTTCTTTGGTACAAGTGATTTGAAGACTGTTTCAACCCCTTGCACTCCAAGCAATTTCACTTTCTAACTCCAGATATTATTTCTGCTAGAATAATTCTATTGTGGCTCATTTCTTTTCGTGCATATCAAATTTGTTAATCGTACGAGCAACATTTCAATTTTTATTGATTTTTAAAATACAAATATTGTAATTTAAAAATTGTTTTGAATAGTCTGACAATTTTTAGTGTCTCCTTAGAAGAGCCATTGAAGTTCTAAGGGTTGAAACTATTAACAAACACAATAACTGCATTTTCCTACCTAAAAATCCATTTATAAACTCCTGAAGTGCAACACTGCAATTTTTATTGATTTTAAAATACAAACATTGTAATGTAATAATTATTTTTAATAATAGTCTGACAATTTTTAGTGTAGCCTTAGAGGAGCCATTGGAATGCTAAGAGTTAAAACTATTAACAAACCCAGAACACTGCAATTTTTATTGATTTTTAAAATACAAACATTGCAATATAATAATTATTTTAAATAACAGTCTGACAATGTTTAGTGTCTCTTCAGAGGAGCCATTGCATTGCTAATGGTTGAACAATGTTGTGACAATTTTCAGTGGTGCCTCAGAGTGCAAAGGGTTAATAAATTTGTTTAAATGCTGCAAATGCTTCTACCATTCTGCATTTCATCCCCTCTGGTTATCACGTATGTGGTGCATGGTCGAAGATGAACTATACATTCCATGATAATCCACATTACCCATAGTTAGCAATATATGCCACTAGATTTATACATAAGGTTGTTCAATTGTCAATTACACCTAGTTTGACGTATTGATTTGGAGTATTGATTATGCGTACTTAAGTGCACGTATACAGGTATCTATTGTGTATTCTATGACGTACACATGACAATTGTCATGGCACATGTTCTCCGGAACGTTTATGCCGACAATCAATTACCATCCAGTACATCGATTTCGTGCTTTGATTATGGATATTTCGGTTCTGTAAGAATATTAATTATTGTTCTGTGGAAAATTGTTAGGTTACAGATACGGTTTTCTACATCGATGTTTACCATCAATAGTAAATAACGCGATACGCGAGTTCATCGTTATCTATTTCCTGTACTTTGATATATCGCTCATCAATTTTTCACTCGACGATACATTCGTGCTGGTAATAATTATCAGATACAGATTAATACGAAACTTATCGATTTTATATACATAGATATAACGTTGCCGGTCACAATTATCCTGTGATCGAATACGAAGACCCAGCGAACACGCGTATGATAAAAATTTCATCGAATTTGATTAACGGTGATATGGGGTCTAAACGATTTAAAATTTTGGAACTCTCGGGTTTGTTAATATTAGAACGATAGAACACTAAAGTTTAATAATAGATACTGATTTATAATAAGGACAAGGTTGCAATTATCCATAGGTTATGAATAATGAGTATGAATAAACTTTTATGTTAGCCCTTTGCAGTCCCAGCAATTTTTATTTTAATTTTCTTACGTAATCGAAGACGTTGAAGATTACAAAAATTGTACAATATTGAAGATTTCAAATATCGAAGCTGTAAAATATCGTAGCTGTAAAATATCGCAGTTATAAAATATTGAAAATATAAAATATCGAAGCTGTAAAATACCGAAGATGCAAAATATCAAAGCTGTAAAATAATTCCAATATCCCAATATTGCTTTTCGTCTTCAATTAACTCGCACAATCGAAAAATCAGCTAAAAATCACAACCCTTTCTCGATTACTCGATGCCTCATAGAATCGCCTCAGCATTTCGTTCAACGAAAGTCTCAACTTTTCGTAAACCCGAAGTTCCGACAATTAAACTTAACAAATTTGCGAACGAAAGTGTTCTCCCGTCTCCTCGCATTTCTGCGCAATACCACTGGCAGGAAGGTATTAAGACGTTTCCCGTTGCACGGTCCTCGCTCCTGTTAAATACTTGCAGAAACTTGCCGACTCTCGCAGAGGCTTGCATATCGCGTTCGCGTGAAGTGCAGGGCGTTTGCAAATGAAGTTTCGCAGCTTTCGGAATAGTTGGTCGAAGCTCACATATTCCGGTCAAGACTGACCCATACCCTACGGGGTATGTTCTCAGAGAGCTGTAAGACAGGTAGTGACGTCATCGAGCCAACTGCTTCGCTTTTGTCCGTATCGTTTATGTCCGCGAGCGACGCGTGTCTTTTCCTCTTTCTCCATACTCGTGCTTTTCCCCCTTTGCCTCGAACACTGTTATATATTTTCTGGTCTGCAGACGTTACCCGTACTTCCAGCCATTTCAAACGCTGTTGTGTTGTCGCGAAAGTTAGAGACCTCTCCGAGGTCATCAACCGGAAGCCGGCTGAATAATGGCGCTAGCCGCAAGATGGCGGAAGATCGCCCATTGAGAAACGCTTCGAGCGATCCTCTCCAGAATAGGATTTCGTGCTTCAGGTTTCAGAGATAATATGCATTCTTACAAAGCAGACGATCATTGCAAAAATTATTTACACCTTCGCTTGCATTTGAACATTTACAGTTGGAAAAAGGCGACACATTTATGTGAAACTATCAGAGCAACTAAAAGGGTCCTTACAAAAATTGACTAGCTATTTCTTTCATTTTTCAGCTTGCAACCCTGTAAGAAAGCTTGCATTCGAATATTTATGGTTGAATATAAACGACACAATAATTCCAACGTGCTAAACCAACGCAAGGAACCCTCACAAAAAATGTGTGCCTGTTTCTTTCATCTTTGAGCTTGCAATCTTAATAGGATGCTTGCATTTGAACATTTACAGTTGGAAAAAGGCGACACATTTATGTGAAACTATCTAAGCAGCAACATGAGCCCTTATAAAAATTGTCAGACTATTTCTTGCATTTTTGAGCTTGCAATATTGGCAGGAAGATTGCATTCGAACATTTACAGTTGGAAAAAGGCGACACATTTATGTGAAACTATCAGAGCAACCAAATTTTTGATTCAGCAGGCCTTGTGGAAATTTCGCAGGTTTTTCCGGGCGGTGTAACGAGGGATATTATAATAACGATGGTTATTTCTTTTCTCGGTGCGGAAGCTGGCGTGCGTCGAACTCGTTTCTGGAAATTGTCTGGTAAATTAGCCAGCCACTTGCCGCGAATTAGCCGGCGCCTGTGGAAACGAGCAAGGACGTTCCGTGCAATTTCTCTGGTCGAAACACGCGTATTCAGCTGTTCTAATTCGGCCATGCAAATGCGTCTCTCTGTTGCGTCCACGGTGTTTTGCGGTGGCGGTTCGAGCATCGTCCATTTATCAGGTTCAGTTTTCGACAGGGTGGGGGGTTGAATTCGTCCTGCAGGGTCCTGTAAAAGGGAAGATGGCCGTGCGACGGTGTCCTCGACGAATTCCCTGACGGATAGACGACCTCGAGGTCCGCCGGGATCTTTGTGGAGCATGTTTGACGTCATTGACTCAGCTGCTCGTCTTTCTGCGCACGGTGTTCCTCGCAAACGGCGCATGTAATTCTTGCCGTTCTCATCCTCTCGTAGACTAGCTACGCCGGCATGGATTATCTGCGAGAACGGGGATGGATAGACTCGACATTATTCTGTTTCATTTGCCCTGCCGTGTCCAAACAAGCTCCGTTAGTTTGTCATCGTTCGCCACGGTGTTTCTGCAAGGAACACGAACGAACGAACGTAATTTCCGTTAAACGAAGAAACCGCATTTACGTTGCTCCCTGCATGGCTGAAGTTTACGTGGTAATTCTGTTGCAAGTTCGCGTTACACCTGTTTCGGGAAACATACTTCCAGTTGGTCACGGAACTTTACTTGGCCTAACTTTATTGCTGCGTTATTTAACCCTTTGTGGTTGAACGGGAACTCTCAGGC
Organism: Agapostemon virescens; assembly: GCA_028453745.1. NCBI lineage: Eukaryota > Metazoa > Arthropoda > Insecta > Hymenoptera > Halictidae > Agapostemon > Agapostemon virescens. The sequence continues at coordinate 1,111,073 of CM052086.1, forward strand.
TCTGAAAATAGCTGCAGCACTGTTTCAAATAATGTTTACATAATGAAGGAATTTGTTAAAACGAATTGTCGACGAATTTGTCGACGAGTAGTGGTAGACAAATTTCGTGTGCATTAGATAAAATGTGTTCAGTTCAGTTTGATTTGTTTCTAATATACGAGAATTGTAAAACGTACAAAACAGGTGCCTATTTCAATGAATCTTTATAAACCTCTTCTGACGAAGCTGCCAGTTTGAAAATGACAGACTGCATTGCAGGTAAAGTTTTGCTACATGTGAAGTGTATAAAGAAAAATTTGTCCCATCAAAATCTCTTTGGAAGTTTAAAAGAAATTTGTTGATTTCGAACAGCGGACGAAACAACGAAAAACGTAGCAACCTTTCGAACATTTTCCACGTCGGTATCACAGTTTCGTGTAAGCTATCAGGGTGGTTGGAAGTGAAAGTAAAATGACGGAGTATCATGCTGCGAACTCGCGGTGCCATAAGAATTTGTAACGACACCGTGGCACGCCGGTAACGCGCGTTAAGATGAACGCTGAGACCAGGATTACAAAAAGTTCTCGCGTAATACCGAAAAGTTTGTCGGTAAAACGTATCCGTTAATTGTGCCGTAAACAGTGACGATGAGTTTTCCTCGGTATTGCAACAAACTCCTCCATTAACATAATACCGGAAGTCATCCTTCGCCGGCTTACGGCCTCGACGCAGACGGCTTAAAGTCCTACCCCGAAGGGTTCGATTTAATAAGGGTGAACGAGGGACGATTTTAACGAAGTCGTTTCAATACCGCGTGGTATTTTCTATTAAGTCTCGCACTCGTCGATACAGCCGTTCATTAAATTCCTCCTTTTTCCCTTCTCGTCTGTCCTGCGTCACGCACTCAACCGGTCAAAAGTTTTTCCCTATCAATTTATAATAATGTTAATGTTAATTCTTTGAGCTCGAGAGTGTGCAAACTAGAAAATCAGAAAATTGAAATTTTAATTAATTTATTAAAGATTTCAGTAACAATTAATATTCCTGGGACACCCTGAGTTTATTTTGTAATATCGTGGATGGGGAAGATTTTTCTTTTATTTAAATAAGCTTCAGTGTAAAAGTTTCTCATGAAACAGCACTGTTCTAGAACAGTGTATTGCTTTGACCGTGTACTCGGCGTTAAAGATTAGTTATAAATAAATATTAGAAAATTCTTGCAAACGTGGTTTCTGAAATGTGAAGTTCCTACGGTTGGAAACCTTTTCACACGGTTCTGTGTTTAAATGATTCGTTAGTCGATGTGCCAAGTTATTGTTAGCGTTACACTGAAAGGAGCACACCAGTTCCTCGATCTACGCGACGTTATACGCTCCGCGTTGTTTTCTTTTACGCGGTTTTCTACCGCGTAAGTTGAGCCGTTCGGTGTGTAAAAAAGGAGCATGTGACAAAACATACAATAATAAGCGAAAAAGAGTAAGTATGACGAGAAACCAGCCGCGGATATGAGAATGTTCGGTACACAATAAAATATATACACAAATGTTACACATTTACTTCAATGCTTAAATATTGATGACGAAAGAATAACATTTAATTTCGTCTAAAACAAACTGCATTTAAATTCTTCATCGCCAAAAACGTCACAGAAAAGAACAGACAATTTATAACATTTAATTTCGTCTAAAACAAACTGCATTTAAATTCTTCATCGCCAAAAACGTCACAGAAAAGAACAGGCAATTTTTATACCTTTTATACTGTCACATTTACTTTAATGCTTAAATATTGATCAGAGAAGAGCAACATCTGATTTCGTCTAGAACAAACTGCATAACATTCCTGTTAATTAGACTGTCTTTAAATTAATCGTCACTGAAAAGGTCTAACGAAATACGTTAAACAAATCGATATATTTATTCGATCCGGCCGTGCTGATCGACCCAAAATGAACGTTTGCTGAAAAGAGCACGGTCATTACGATAATGCGTCGTTGTTGCGACTAGCGCGAGGCGTCGGCACGCCTCAAGACGTTTGTTTTGCAAAGCCGTACCGGTAACAGCTGAAGACAACAGTCGGCGGTAGTAATGTACTCTTCTTTTTTCCCCTCTCTTTCTCTATCTCTTTCGCCGTCGCTGTGCAAAACGAGAGGAAAGTACTTGGCTGCGAGTGAAGTCGACCATCACGGTCTTTCGCGTACGCCGGTAATAACTTCATGTAAGCGAGCAGTAGTTTGCATATCGTGCAGTCGCCGAGTATAGCGGTCTCGCATTCGCGGAGAACACTTTTGCGGGAGGAGCAGGGTCAACGACGCGAAAGACCCGTCTTTTCTTGGCCGTCGCCGATGCTACCGTTACGCTGACGAAACTTCAGTTCGTTCTTACTTCCAACCAAGTATCCTGAACGTTTCAAACGATTATCGACTGCGTCGTTTTCGAAATAAGCGCACTGTCAATTGTCGCGCGATACCGAATCGCGTCTTATTGGAACACAAAAATAGAAATAGATTTTATATTTCATTAGATTCTCTAAAAGCGCGGAAAAATTGTCTAGGATAAAGAAAGTCAAGGGATTTAAGACTTTCTGCTCGAATGGCAAGTCTCAGGCGTCAGTGAAAATGGTCACGCCACTGTTTAAAACAATTTTGACATTTTTACGCTTGTAAAAAGTAAAAGTGACGGTAAAAATACTTGTATGCACAAGAAGGAATAAATCATGTGGAATGAAAATATCCTAGGTCAGAAAAGCAGCTTCGAGTGCAAAGGGTTAATTAAGCGAAATTACTGTTAGAAGTGCGAATAATTTTCTACGATAAGTCTTTATAGATTCGTAAGATTTTATAAAATATTTAAACGATTTTCTGAATATCGTCGAAGGCATAAATGTCCCAGTGCAAGATTCGCAATCGAATTCCTTGTAGATTACAAAATGGCGAACGCGTTATCTGCTGATAAAAATATTTCCCTTTTTGTCGATCGGGCGATTATACAAGGCGGGTCCGGGGAATAAGATTACGCGTCGCTGGAAGGTAATAAAATAATACTTTTCTTTGTTTCGTCGCGAGATATAATAAATGCCATCGACGCGGACGTCGTTGAACGGCCCCGTATAATTTCTGCAGCCGCAACGATCCGAGGAAAAAGGGCCGGAGGACCGGTCTCCATCAGAAATTCCTGACGCGAACCGAAAACTGGGAACAACGAGCCCTTTCTCGCTCGGTCCACGTGGAATGTTTTTCCATGGATTCCACGAATTTCGCTTATGGTCTGCTCGAATTTAATATTGGCACGCGTGGACGCACGAGCCTCGTCTCTGCGGATATCTGCGATCGTTGCAGCTGCGATCGCCACCGAGGAAATACCGTCAGCCGTTCGAAAATAGAAATTTTCATTACGAATCCAAGTAAAAATCTCTTTTCTACTATCCCACGTAATTTTTACCAATTAGAATTATTTTAAAATTATTTTTCCATACCATTTGGTAAATCAATGCTGCTAGCTGCTACCCAGAAAAGTCAAAAGTCGTTGGTTCAATATTGAAAAAGTTATTTAGGTTTGAAGAGTGTCCGAATAGTTTAAACAGTATTCTTCGGACGCGTAAAATTCCATTTTATTTGTCAAAGGGGTTAATGCAAAATCGTTTTCGTGAGCAATTCGAACTGTTAGAAAGAAGATGTTCGATCCAGTTTTAAAAAAGTTGAAGGCTCTCTTATGTTGCGCGTTTCTCCGTTTCGATCTTCCTCTTCTTCTTCTTCCTCGGCGCCATCTTTTTCTCCGTCTTCTTCTCCCTTGGTTTTTCGGCTTCGATTTTTCCTCTTTCTTCGCCCGTTGCGATCTTCTCTTTATCTTCTCCCTTTCTTCCTCCGGCCTGTATCACCTTTCTGCCTTTCTCCCGAGCCTCGATTTTTTCTCTTTTCTCCCGTGTCCCGATACTTTTTTTTCTGCTTTTTCGGATTCCCTTCGTCCCCTTCTCTATATCATCTTTTCTACCTTTCTTTTTCACCGTCGATTTTTCCCCCTCTCCCTGTCTTAACGTGTTTTCCCCTCTTTTAGGTCTCAATGCTACTTTTATCTGCCTATTTTTCCCGGTTTCGATCCTCTTCCTCCTCGCTCACCGGTGTATCGTTTCTTCGGGTTTCTGTTCGACTTTTCCCCTTTTGTTCTGTCCCGTTGTGCTCCTGCTATTTTTCCTGTTTCGATCGCGTCTCTTTTTTTCTCGGTGGCTGAATTTCTCCGTGTATCTTCTCCAGACTTGATTTTTTCCCCCGTTTTACCCGTCCGTTTTCACATACGTTCTCCGTTATGTCGTGCAGAAAATTCTGCGGGCTGCTCGTAGAAAGCTCCGACCTACTGTCCGATGTAAAATTACGTGGACATCCTCTGAACGGTAATAACGTTTTTAAAAATTCACCTAACGGCTCCAGTTGTTCTAAAATGATAGAAAACCAGTTTGCCAGATGCTCAGTTCAATAGGCAGGTAAGAACAGACGTAAAATTCACGATACTTCTAACTTTTCTATTTGCGCAAATCAATTTTTCAAGCAATTAAAAAATAAATTGAATACTCACAATTATATCTCATTGCTAAATTACATCTGCGGTATTCAACTTAAGATTACGACCAGAGTTTGCAACGGAAAAATCTGAAAATATTACCTGACATGTGGCAAAGTGTCCGAAATGTGTGAGAATTTTTTCAGAATTTTTAATCAATAATTAATTAGTTAATTAATAAATAAGGAAAATGGTACAAGAACTCGTTTTTCAATTTTTCTCAATAACTACCCTTAAAGATGAGATATGGGGCTGAAACTTGGCATACGGGGGTGTTTTTGGGCATCACATATTCCAAGCTGGATCAAAATAGCGTCGGGTGCGAAAATCACCTGCAAACGCGGCCATAGTCTTTTGTTAACGAAAGATCCGCAGAACTTTCTAAACAACTTCGCTTCCGGCTTCGATTTTTCATCGTTTCTCTTTTTCTACCTCGATCTTCTCCGTGGCTTTCTCCCTTCCACTCTGTGTCTGGCTCCGCCTGCATCCTCTCTCTCTTTCTCTTGAGAGTAGGATGCATTTCCCGACGGGAATCGCTATATCGATGTACGACGTCGCTCTGGTGCATCCAAGCCGTGTGTTCGGGCACGGTTTAATTGATTCCCCTGCCTCCGCTCGACGAATATGCTTTATGGCGTTGCGCCACGAATCCCGGGTGCAGTCTGTGCACGATCCACAGCTTCAATTTTAATCAGCGTAGTCAAACGTTAGTGATATTAAGCAACGCGTGATAGATCCTTTCGGCTGCCGCATCCCGATCTTCATGTGTGCGCACCAATTTCGAACGGTTCTCGAAATTTCTTTGTCAACCTTGCTCCACGAAGCACCGAAGCTATCTCGATATGCTCTTCCAGTTGCCATAGTCGAGATATTTTTACGCGACGAGAGCCAGAAGAGCCTAATTAGTTCTTAAAATGCTTCGTTTACGACGGTACGTGGTCTCAGCCGTGGTAAATGTGGCGGTAAATAAGCAAAAATCTGCAGTGGAGATCGAAGGTGCAACGATGCATCGTCGTCGGGGAGTGCATCGGCGCGCGTGTCGCAACCAATCCGTCGATAGATCCGCGCTGGCTGTAATCTTGAGCGTATTCGTGCGCTCCGATGGCTGGCGGATTAAAAAGAGGAAGAAAACGGGACAAAACGAACTGTCTTTCATATGTATGAAAAAGAACAGACGAAGAAAAGAAGAGGAGGATGACTCGAAGGGATAGAAGTTTCGTACGCTTTGCCTCGGCCGAGTTCCATGACCTCTCTCGGGATTTTTCTTCCCGGAGTCAGCGGCGAGATCGATTTTTACCATGCACGCTCGCGAATCCGCTTTGTGCGTCCGTCAGCCGCGGTTGACGAACGTCACGAACACTTCCGGAAACGATCGAGCGATCCGTCGCGATTGATTCCGTCCGGCAAATGGGAAAAACCATTATCCATCGAGCCATCATAGCACACGGGGATTTTTCTATGCTCGAAGAATGGGGGGAAAAACGCTCGACAATCGCCGAGGACTTCGAATGCTTTTGTTTGTATTTCTTTTTCCTGCTTTTGTGCGTTTATTGCCGGACTAAGGCTCGCTCGCCTGCGCCAATGGCGTGCGAAGACAGACAGAAAAGAGGAACAAAATTTCCATGAAGGTCTTCAACGTCCATCGGACGCCATCGTTCGGAATGGTACTTCCGGTTTGCGCGATTTTCCTGGTTTTTGTCTCTAGTGCAGCTAGAAGTTTATTCAACGTTTGCCACTTGATCCATGGGAAAAGATTCTGCATTGTTAAATATACATTTGGCCGTTCAGAAAATTTGTTTGCACACGAAGAGGTAGAACAGAGAGTTGCTGGGCTTGTTCGTTATTTCACGATCCAATTTCTACCGTTGCTTTCGAGTCTGAAAGGTTCGGTTACATTTTTTCCACTAGAAAATTACAGTCGATTGTTTATTCGGAGCGACCGAGTAATTAAATTACATGCGTAACGAATGCGTGCAATGCCTCGAGCTTCGTGACTTGATTATTGTGGAAATAACACGATGCTTTTCATTTTTTTCACGATGTCGTGTACGAATAAAATTGCACTCCGGAAGATTATCTCATGGGGAGACTCTTTTCAACCCTTAGCACCCGAGTGGGGACTCTGAAGCACCAGTAAAAATCGTCATACAACATTCAAAACAGTTGTATTATTAAATTCGACTGTGTTCTATAAATTGTTGAAAATTCAATAATTGTACGAGGAAGCATAGTTTAATATCGAGTGCACAGTGGAAAAAGAATTTAATAAAAATGCTGGAGGTTGGAAGAAATCTCTCAATTTCAGAATTAAAATTGCTTCGAGCACAAAAGGTTATACAGCAATGTAAATGTTGAAATAAAATGTATTTCCGAGCGTGCATATAACTGCTCAGTTGATTTATTTGCAAGGGGTGAAATTAATTTTCGCAAAGGAAAATGTTTAATAGAATAACGCCAGGAATCTGCCCTTTTCCAAGCTGGGACACACCCAGCACATGCAACTGCGATTTTAAATAAAGAAAAGAAGACAAATCGTAGAGCTGCGCCTCAAGAATCCGGCTTCCAACAAAACAAGGCAAACTACAAATTCATTTAATATTTCATAACTTTCATTCGAGGTTCTAATGCAACGGCACATCGTGCAAATATAGTTTTCTCTTTGACTGTACACAACGGCAAATGCATGCAAGTTTCCGGCCAGACGAGTACCGCACTCTGATTCGATCACGTTTTCTTTAAAATATTCACTGTTTCACAGAATTTTCTCTTCACTGGCGCGAGCAAATCTACTCTCTCTCTTTCTCTCTCAGTAAATCTGACTTCTTCGCAGTTGCTCTTATTTTTTATTGGTCCGTGAATTATTCGTCACCGTCTTGCGAACGTACAAAAGGATTTACGATGGCGCGACGACAGACGAAAAGAGGATCCGAGGATTACGAAGCGTTTGCATGAAACATTATCCATCCATTTATTTCCGAAAGTGATTTTCATTCGGTGAAAACATTCATTTCGCCAAGGGCTCGCTGCATTTCAATTTTGGAATCTCGGAACGCTCGTTGTTCGACTACGAACATTTATTCAACATCAATAAATGATTTTTTTATAAATATAAAGGGTATATAAAAAGTTATTTTAAATTGTATAGACTAAATTTAACTAATTAATTTATTGTAATACATTTGTTGTTTTGGCATAAAGAAGGGATAACTTCCTTCCAAAAGGATTCCCACAGTATTATTATAAAATAGCTGCGAAAATCGATCAGAAACGTTGCAGTTTTCTAAATAAATTTGCGAAATAGAAATAATCTTGTTAGATCAAAATTTTAATAGAAGATCGCGGGGAACTTTAGGAATACTTCGAACCGGAGCTTTTATCAATAACGAAGGCATGTTAATTTCTTCTCTCGCCTTTTACAGCGATCCTATTTTACGGATTTTAATATCGTGTCTCTCGAATGTAAGCTTTGTGCTCCGGGAAAGTGTACCAGGGATTCCTAAGTAAATCCTACCCTTTATGCTTCACATTTCATCATAAAAAGATTCCAAAGTCTCTATGGAGGACCATTAAAAGGATCTTAATGTCAGTCTAGCTCCGTATTCCAGTGCGTTATAACTAAGGATTATAATACCATAGGAATACCTTTAGAATATCCATGAAAAAAATTCTACAAACATGAGATTGGAATTTGCATACTTATTATAAGCATGAAAGTCAATGTGGATCTCCGTGCAGACAGTCTCTCTCTCCCTCCCTCTTTATTTTTTTTTTTTAAGTGAATAAAATAAGACTTAAGTATGCCGAGCGAAGTTAGAATTCCTTTTATACTTTACATACAGCGAATAGCTGCTTAAACGAGCCTCTTCAAAAACAAATAACTTGCTCGAAATTCGAACGAGTCGAGCTCCTTTTCCGGAGATGTTTTAGGACAAATTTACGAGTTAATTTTTGCAACATTGCAATTCATTATTTACAATTGCAATTACACGAAAATTCGTATCTTCGTTTTCACTTAGAAACTTTAAAACATTACTACAAAATTCAATATTAATATTTTAAAAATTCTAACCCTTTGCACTCGAATTTCTCTTAACTCCAACCTCATGGCGTTTTTTCCAGACCTAGAATATCTTTATTCAACACTTCACAAAGTCTTTTAGACATCGAAAGGGTTTTGATGGGACAGATTCTTCTTTATACACTTCACATGTAGCAAAACTTTAACTGCAATGCAGTTTGTCGTTTTCGAATTGGCAGCTTCGCCAGAAGAAGTTTATAAAGATTGATTGAAATGGTCACCTGTTTTGCACGTTCTAAAATCGCCATACATACATCAAGGTAGAGTTTTAAGCTTCGAAAAGGATTTCGGTCTGACAAATTCTGTGATTCCGACACGGAAAATGTCGTAAACGTTGGTACGCGTTGTATCTGGCAAACATCGTTCTAACTAATTACGAACGATCAACGGACAAGATAGCAATGGCGGTTTCACGGATGCGCCGATGAATTAATTAGCCGCGAGGACTGTTGTTTCGTTTAATGAATTATGCAGCGGCCAGTAATTTCTACGATTCTATTACACCGTTCTGCCGTAAGCTTCTTAACGGAATCAAACCGGAAACAATTTATCTCGCCCCGGTTGAAAACCAATATTACCTCGTCGATGATCCAATACCTGTCGGAGGTTAATTGATTCTGCAAAAAAAAAAGAAGAAACGATATAAAACGCCGGATAAACTGTCCGCTCTAATTACGTACGAAAAGTTTTTAACACTAACGCGCTCTCGGTAATTTCTTCTCTGGAACTGAAAGCCGAGTCGAGTGGAAATCGGAGCTGTTTACCGCGCGGGCTTCTGTCGCGACCAGAAATATGTAATTTGCAAAATTCGTGTGAAAATAGGAGCGTGGAACTACTCGTTATTCCGAGGAACGAAAGAGAGTGAAAATTGAATAATGCCACTTCTCCGCGCAGAGTCGTATGCAATTTTACAGTGCGCACACCGTTTCGTTATCTCCCACCGTAATGTTATGCTATCGATATCCAGCTGCTGGTATCGAGCCGTAATATTACGTCAGTCGCATACAGTTTGTAGCAGAAAAATCAAACCGGCTGAAGACAAAATATTTATCGTTATCCACTTGTAGAAAAATGCAATATTGCATCGGCAGATTAAGCACAATTAAATACATTATATCACAAGGAATAATGTATTCGTTATTGATATTCAGCTGCCTCAAGACATACAATATTACGCGAATTTAATAAAATTTTAGTGTACGCATAAAAAGGTATAATATTAATTATGGCAGGCTTACATAAAGACGTAATATTACGTCAGCAGCACCGGACAGGATCTGGTGGCAGGTGGTAATTATTAAACACAATTCATGACTGCCACTGATTGATATCGTTACGGAATAGTCGGGCGCATGAAGACGTAATATTACGTCGATAGGAAACTACTTGGAACGCTAAACATTAGGATCGTTACTCGGCCCTATGAAAATCGAAGTATTGCGTCAGATGCGACTGGCCGATGATAGCAATGCAATTATTAATCCTGAGCAGCGTTCGTTTACAGGTACAATATATCTCGGCGTCACTCGGTTAGCAATATTTTTGCGAGAGGACGTAATATTGCGTCAGCGAAAATGAGTTACAGCTCTACGAGGCAGTCGTAATTTCACACGGGTGGCCGGGGGCGTGTTAATTATAAAAGCAAGAGTAAAAATAGCGACGTGCCTGTTGCACGGGCACACAATGGTCGAAGGCGCGTGCAGAGCGGCCATTTTGAAAACTGAAAGTCATTATTAGAGTCCCGTGCGAGCGATGTTGACGCAAGTCCCGTTATCGTTAGCGGTGCCACGCAGAAATCAAGCTGGCCGCATCATCCTACACGCCTCTGTGTACAATTTACACGCACACCCGGAACACAGTGTGTACAGACGAAGCCTCCACGGGTTTACGTTTATTATCCATTAGTAGTTGTGCCGGTGGTGGCCGGGCACCTGCACACGAGGATCGATCAATCGCTCGATCTCCGTCGCCAATATTTTGCCGGACTGATTGAAAAATCCCCGGTGACCCGCGGTTGTCGCTGAAACGAACAAATTTCAATTTCAAGACTCGCCTTCGTTAAACATTCTTTACGCGTTAATCGATTCGAACCACGCTCGACCATGTTAACCCTTTGCACTCGAAATATGCACTTTATGTTACGATAGCTGCTGCACTGTTTAAAACGATCTTTGCGTGGTAATGTTTGTGTCAGATGTTTCGTGCATCCTGTCCAGCTCGATCCTGAACGGAGAGGATCTCGTCTGGAAGACCTCGTCTAGAGGACTCGATCGATCATCGATCCCTCGGCGCTTAGGTTATTGACATTGAAAGAAGCGAATCGATACAGGCGAGGCGACCGAACGTCTAGTCACGGAAGTAGAATACTGATTGCCAGCATAAAGCCTATTGTGTCGGCGAGGCTCGTTTAAATATAGAGTGTCGAAGAAGCCCGAGAGTTCGGCTCGTTCCTTGGGAACACGTATTTAATGCGGCCCCAAAACGAAGGCGCCTAAAGCGTCGAAAGGCTTTGAGTTCCGACGCTAGACTCCTCGTTATCGACAGTCTACTACTCTATTCGCCCTCTAGCAGGGAGTTGATAGTGGCTGCGAGCTGCTGCTGCAGGTTGTAATCGCCTCTTCTCAAACCCAAGTTCGGCTTGTCTCGTTCTAGGCCCGCAGACGTTGGTGAAACCGAGCGCGGATAGATCGTGATCCACAGACTGGCCGAAATCGATCGTCCGCTAAATTCTCATCTCGTTCGCTTAGCCGACCAAAAACCTCTTCCAGTGGAACTGCCAGTCCGAAAATGACAGACTGCAATGCGGATACGAGTAACTGGAATATGGACGTGTGCTCGAATCGATATTAGAGCTTCACTGTACGCGAAGTGTACAAAGAACCGGGCAAAGGAGAATTTCTACGAACGATATTGTTTGCGAAGTCTGAAAGTCCATTTTCATTTGGTTCCAATATATGAAAATTGCAGAACGTACAGAACAGGTGTCGATTTCGATGAATCTTTAAAACGCCTCTTCTGGCGAAGCTGCCAGTTCGAAAATGACAAACTGCATTGCAGTTAAAGTTTCGCTATGTATGAAGTATAGAAAGAAGAATGCACAGAAGAATTTGTGCGACCGAAATCCTTTTCGATGTCTAAAAGTCCATTTTAATTCGTTTCTAATATACGAAAATTGCAGAACATACAGAACAGGTGTCGATTTCGATGAATCTTTAAAACGCCTCTTCTGGCGAAGCTGCCAGTTCGAAAATGACAAACTGCGTTGCAGTTAAAGTTTCGCTATGTATGAAATATAGAAAGAAGAATGCACAGAAGAATTTGTGCGACCGAAATCCTTTTCGATGTCTAAAAGTCAGTGTACATTATAAAGAAAATTTCTAACAATTAGCAATATTTGTACGTGCACTGCTTGAACTTTTACCGATTTATTAAGTGGAAATATAATAATATAAAGTTGGTTCACAACTGACAATTATTCTGCCGTGTCATCGAAACGCAAACATAATTATTATAATTTAGAAAATATTATAAATTATAAAGAGAATTTCTAAGAATTATTACTCGTACCTGGGAGTAACGCAACCATAAAAATGGTTATAATTCAGAAAGCAATGTACATATTATAAAAATAATTTCCAATAAGTATTGTTCGGTCCAGAATAACATGTAACGACCTCCTTGCTTTTCCTCGTTGGACGCGAAAAAAGGTCTTCGATCGGGTTAAGTATTCGCGATGATCGGTACGAGATATTGAATACCCGTCTCGGAATGTACAGGCATTATCGTTTCGTATACGAGTGATTGATCATCTCGCAAACGTCTGGAAGTTTTTTAATTTGCCGTCGGTATCGAGCGAGTGAATATGCAGCGTCGGAAAGTAGGATGAATCTTCTTCGATTGAACGGTATCAGTAAAGATACATCCGCATTACAGTCGGTGGCACCACGCCAGTTTATTATTGATTCCCTTTTCCACGTTCCCAGCGTTTGTGCTCCGGTTCACCGCGAGTTATTCCGCAAACCATTGTGCTCTCCTCTCGCATAGAACTTTCTCCTGAAAAAGTCCTGAGAAAAAGTATCGCTGCTTCTCAAATTCTTTCGATTCCATCTTCTCAATGCGTGCAGCGACTCCCACAATTGTTCGCTGAGAGCTATTACGTTTATCTGCCTAAATTGTAACGTAATACTTCGAGAAATGGTCAAAATCAGACTCATCGACTGCTCCCCTCCGCGGAAATCTTCGGTAAAAGAATTTCTGTGTGATTCGAGGCTGTGTTAACCCTTTGGACTCTGAGACGTCGGTGAAAATTGCAGAAGACAGAGTGAAAAAAATGTTTAGATTGACAGCAATTGTGCCGAAATGAGCAACACTTCGATGCAATTTTCTTCAACCGTAATTTTGCATCGTCGACCACGTTGTAATCGCTCTTTCGTTCCGATTACACCATGCTCGGATGAATGTGGTTTTACAAAAATGAAAGCGACCTTGTTTTGTTTGAAGATTAGCCTAGTAGCAGCTAGAAACCAGCAAGCGATTTTTCAATCATGCACAATGAAGCAAACGTTCAAACTATATAAAATAGCTTGTCGAAAACGGCAAAATAAGGCCAAAAGTAGATTTAGACATAATTTAGTTCACTGTTTGTTATCAAGAAAAGTCTGTGCAACAAACAGATAAAATTTCTGTTATATTACAAAACAATAACTCCAAATTTACGATCGAAACTAGCAACAATTTTATGAATAGCAAAATGTCCGAATATAAATAAGAGTCGGTGTACCCAAGAAGAATACTTTCCTCGCATTTCGCCGTACCGTCTGCGCGACATGGTTGAATTCAGTATTATTCCCGGTAGCAATTAACCGCGCGCGCAATTCAAGAGTCTGCCTGGCATAGAGGCCAAGGTAATGCAAGAAACGAATGTTTTGAGTGGTCGAGACCAGAAAATCCTCTCGAATGCAATGCTCGCGAATGGACAATCGGGTCGTAAAGCAGCGATTAAAAAACCTCGTCTCGGCGGCGACAATCGATGCCATTGAAACGATAAAACTCGCCAGATAACGTTCCACGGCGAGAGCCAGCTAGAGAGAGACGAAAACGAAAGAGAGCGGGCGACAAAAGAGAAGCAAGGAGAAAGAGATTAATCTTGCCGCGTTCGTATTCAACGGAGGTTCTCGCGAATCGGTTGTTCTTGCTTGATACGCAGACACACGGAGAGACTTTCTCCGGAGGTCATCTCTCTCTCAGCGCGAGTATCAGCGGCGGTACTCCGATGCTCGCACAAAGACTGGGCTTATCCTTCGCGGTTGTCGGTTCGCTCAACCCGTCCGTGACGTCATGGTAATTACTGAAATTACGTTGCCCCGCGAAGAATCCCGTCCCCGACGTTCGCTCATTTACCCGAAGACTATAGCCGAGTGCTATAGCAACACCGATCGGCCGTAGCCGGCAGAGTCCCGTCAGAAACGGGATTCGGTTTCGGGATCTCGGAACGATACCCTCCGTCGCTGTTAACCTTCGTCGAAATCCTAATGGGGACCGTCGCAGTTGCTTGTACAGCATTTGTTCTGTCGTGACCCCTTCGTGCGAAGGGATAAGCCCTCGGATGTACGGACAGACAAATCGCGCGCGTCGAGAACGATGAAAATCGCGTCGAAAACGATGAAATGGCGTCGAAAACGATGAAAATCGTGTCGAAAACGATGAAAATTGTGTCGAAAACGAAAATCGCGTCGAAAATGGTCGCAAGTACAGACAGACACAGTTTGAAGTATGTTTAATCGAAAAGTGTATGCGTTGAGAAACTTCAACTTCGCAAGGTAATGAAATTCCGTGTCTAATCACGAGGAATTCCACGGTAATTAAATTTTGTACCGGTCGTTAACGATCGGTCCGCGGAAGTTCGAGGAAAGCATCGGCGAAATCGATGCGAAACAGGAGAAGACTGTTCCCAGTGGCGGGAAACGCGGGCTGCGTGAAATTTTCATCGTCGCTGACCGGCGTCTTGAGAAATGTCGCTCGTTAATGAATTTTTATAACAATTTACGTCCCCTTGTTATCTGTGCCGACCGTCCGCACCGTCTCGAGAAACCGTTCTCTCGTTAATTAATTCTTTGTGATTTAGTATTCCTCGCGGCCATCTCGATGAAACGTAAAACAATAAGAAACGATTATACTTTAATCGTTCTAATTGTCATTTAATCGACATGTTAAATTCCCCGGAAATTTCCACGAGCTGCGCGAACATAATTGCATTCTTTAAATTCTATTTCCTTATTTCTCGGACGTTACCGGAATTTTCAAAGGTGCATTCAATTATGTATACGGCTCTTCCCGTTGACTTTATGCATATTTATTGCAGTTGTGATTAAATGCAATTTGTAGAACGGAATACATTAAAATTGCTGGAAGTCGTTGAAAGAAAGACAGAATTTCTGCTTGGTTAAATTTGCTTCTAATTTTAATTTTCATTGGTTATTTAAAATTTTATCGATTATTTCAGAAGTTTTCAAGGCCCATTATCCATGATTGAAAACTTTGTCAGTGGATTTCTCTGTTACAATATTTATCGCAATGTCTGCTTCGATGAAGAAGTTCGTTGGGAACTTTTTGGTGAAACTGAATAAGGAATCAGTCGTTTAATAGACAAAAATGTTAGTGAAATAATTGTAGGGCTCGGTGGAGCTCGTAGCGGGGTAAATAAATTGTTGTTTCTTTTGCGTTTTCCGGAGACCGGCCTGCGGAACTTTATCCATGGATTATTAATCGCTGTGTACGAATACGTTTTACCCCCGATAGCGAAAACCTCGAGGCAGGAGCGTCGCCAATTTACGCCCGCAAATTCATTCCCCGATGAATTGCTTGTCTGCCGATGTCCACAGGGGAGGCGAGCAGAAAAAAGGAAAACCGAAAGAAACGAACGACGAGGCACAAACGATCGCACAAATAATGTCGCGTCCCATTCGAAATCGCTTCGACATCGAATTTCTCTCCCTCGTACTTCGCCCTCGTATACGGTGCACGACAGAGAACCCAGCGAACACGACACTGCAAAAAGAGTTGCCGTAAATGTTTAACACTTTTATACTTCCCTGATAGGGACAGGGATTGACGTCCCTTTTGGATTATGCTTAACGCGAATCGTCGAGAATCTGCCGAACTGCCGATGAAACAGCGCGAGAAATTGGCCATTTTGATTTACAACAAAGATACAGTCTATTATTCTCTGTAGACACGTTATTGGCCCCAGGCGGGGTAACTGTAACGATGGACTATTAATTCTGCATTAAAGCTGGCTAATCTGAGCGTGCTTTTTGGCTATCGCGAAATTTATGCGACTTGCAAACATTAACGTCTAGAGATTTAAATTAACGATGCATCATTTTTTAAAATGTCCGCACTCTGTAGGTTACAGAGTGAGAAATTACTCTCGTTCCAGTTTTAACGCGCCATTACATTCTCGATTCAAGGTATTTGTTAAACGTTAAATTATAAAGCCATTAAGCGGCGTGCAACTCGAAAGTTACGCGAAAAAGGGTTAACTTCGTTTCAGTAACAAATTCGATATGCACGAAAGGAAACGAGCCACAATGCAATGGAATTATTCTAGGACAGAAAGGTGTAATGGAAACGTCGTATTCCGAAAATTCGGATAATCGAGGTTCTGTTTCACAGCGGATCGATTGAAACGTTTGGAATCAAGTATCGACTGGATTCTCCGGTGGCAGACTCCAATCGGCGTGTCTCCCTGCTCATTTTATTTTTACTATCGATGGGAAATGTCGATCGGCTCTATCACGAAGCTTGAACGAACGCGAGAAGAGTGGAGGGAAGGGGTTGCGAATTGAAAATTTTATATCGTTCCCGCGTATCAACGAATCGCTCGATCGTATTCGGACAAGCTTGTAAATTATTATTACGCTAGCCGGGGTGTCGCGGCGCCGATTTTTTCCGTTTGTCTTCTTGTTTTTCCCGGCGTTGTAAAAATTGTTGTCGCCCGCCGTCCGACAAAGTTTATTTTCCGGTGAATTGCGGTTTTACGAACGCGCTCACGGGCCGGACAACGTCGCCGCGGAATTTTATAGAAATTGTTCGACGTCCGTGCCCGGCCGATTTTTATTCCCGTATAGTCTCGACTATTTGCGGAGTCGCGCCGAAATACTTCGCGCTTCCACGCGGAATTGTACGCCGGCCGTGTAAATCATAGTTAATAAATTGGTTGCGATATCGCTTCGTTTCTGCCATGGAATATTTGATCGGAATCGTCGGTAATATAGTTCGACGGGTTTCATTGCCGATATCGAGGAATTTCCTCCGAATTTTCTGTTATCCGTTTTATCAATATTACCCCCCGTAGTTTCTGTTTTAGTTTCGAACTAAAGCGCACTCTATTTTTCGCTGTTACGCGTGTTAGTTTACGTAGGGAATTTAATGATTGACTAGTTCTGCATACGAAATCAATTACGTCTTTCAGATGTCATTTTCAGGGGTGGGTCTAACCCTTTGCGCTTTAAGCAATTTTAATTTTAACGCTAAACCTAACGGGGTTTAAAATTCATGAATTAAATGCATCGATTAAAATCAAAGAGATGGCTGTTTCTGCAGTTCCGTCGATTAAAATCGAAGAAGAGGTGACTGTTCCTACAGTTTCGTCAATTAAAATCGAAGAAGAGATGGCTGTTCTTACAGTGTCGACTAAAATCGAAGAAGAGGTGGCTGTTTCTACAGTTTCGTCAATTAAAATCGAAGAAGAGATGGATGTTTCTCTAGTGTCGTCGATTAAAATCAAAGCGATGGCTGTTTTTACAGTTTCGTCGATTAAAATCAAAAAGATGGCTGTTACTACAGTTTCGTCGACTAAAATCGAAGAAAAGATGGCTGTTCCTACAGTTTCGTCAATTAAAATCGAAGAAGAGATGGCTGTTCTTACAGTTTCGACTAAAATCGAAGAAGAGATGCTGTTCCTACAGCCTCATCGATTAAAATCGAAAGATGGCTGTTCCTACAGTTCCTTCGATTAATCTAGCCGGTGTAGCATGGTCGAAGCAATTTCTCTGAAGATAAGAGCGTTCCATAGGGTGTTTATTTTCGTCGGCCAGTTCGTTCCGAGTGTAATCGGACTCGGGAAGAGGAGGAACACGTCCGCGATCGTCCGTTGTCTGGGGAAGAGGGGAACGGTCACGTCCGTACCGTAAAGAAGCCTGGACTCGAGCACTTTTGACAACAGTGACCCATTTAGTGTCAACAGCGTCCACCGAAATCTCGTCTCCGACCTTCGGCCGTGTCGCATCGACGAGCAATGCCCGTGACATCGTTCCGAGCCTAACCCTAGAACTTTCCGACCGTGAAAACTCGAGGATCCCCGAGCAGGGGACTTCCGTTATACGGGGAAATTTTCAGCAACCAGATCGACGGAGTCCAGACGCTGATGGAGAGGAGAGGAGAGTTCGGCTAACCTAGTTTTCGACTTTTAGCTGGATCCTCGGGAACTTAATTAGTTGGACCCGAATGGTCCCAACGATTTGCCGAGTCCTCGCTCGTACCTCTCGCTCCCTTCACAAATATTTGTATCCCGACGACCCGGTCAGTTCGTTAATTCGCGAGAGCGGACGAACAGGAGGATAATTGAATTGTTGCTACTCTCGCCGTGGACGCCGCGCCGTTTGCTCTTCCGCGCGGGCTACGACGGGAAACGCGTTCCTCGTCATTCCTCAAATTACAGCAGACTGGTTGATCAAAGACCGAACAACGTCCCGGATCGCTGATAAACTACCGTGTTCTTAGAAACTCATCCCGGAACGGACGGAAACCGTTTTTAACCCTGCCTGCGAAGGGAGGTAGTCGTGTTCGACTACCACCAGAATGTCCCTTGTTGTTTCTCTGCCATATTGCAATTGGTGTTAAAAATGGAATGGGAGGAACGGTGAAATCTCCCCATGGTGGCACTATTAACTAAGTTGAAAACAGAATTGAACACATTTCAAGTCGAATATAATTGTCAATATGGCAGAACTAAGATGAAGGGCTCTTGGGTCAGTGAAGTAGTTGATTTTGCATAGTAGTAGTAATTTTCCCTCGGTAATAATTAATTGATAAAATTTGTTTCCTCGATTCGTAAAATAATTAAATTACAAAGTTAATTGTAGGTTTTCCTGGTGACGTTTATGGGTACACGTTGCCATATGCCAGCGAGATATAAAATTGCGGGAGGAACGTTGGTGTGCAGCTGTCTAAAACGATTCGGGACGAAAATTAATCGCTAAAACGCGGGCTGTGGGAAATGGAACGCTTCCCGGCGATGACGTTCGTTCGGTTTCACGGATCGGTGGGAACAACGCGGGCAAGAATAGCGCGGACGGATCGATCGGGATCGGAAAATCCGTTCAGCTGGGCCAATTATCGTCTAATTACAAGCTCGTGCGACCCTCTGCGGTACTCGTGTCCCGAGGATTCGCGGATTTAGGACGCGAGAATCGCACCCATTCGACTCCGGCTTCGCGGAACAGATGATTAACCCAGTTTTCAGGGAACTAAGTTTTACCGGGTTAATAGCTTCCGGGCTGATAAGGGGTCTCCCGGAGCGCGTATTAATTTTTGCGACAGATCGGGATGATTAACGCCACCCCAGTTCCGCGACGCGGCTTCTTGCTCCCAGGCCCTTCGCTCTTAATTTGCACGAATTTTATGCGACGTGATAACGGTGACCCCGAAAATGGGGCCGCTACCGTTTCCTCGCTAGAGAATCTTTCCGGCGAGATAGAAAAAAATAATCTTCGTGCATGCGAACAACTTGTGGCGCGAAAAATAAATTAAGTTTTTCGGATCAAGTGCAGTTTCCAATTAAGGGAATTAGGGTTGATAAAACGAAGTCCCCTGGATTTCCCTGTTATGCTAGCCTAAATTGTGGGGGCTCTTCTTAAAGAGGAAGGTTTGAGGAAGATTTTCGCGTTTGTTTCATGTCGATAGCTCTAATGGTTTGGCCGGGGCACGACTTCAAAGTTTTGCCAAATATTGCCACGAAATCGCTAAATATTGAAGGTATACCCCTTCTTAAAATCGCGAAAAATCTTTAGGTCTCCGATTCTTTTGTAATTTTGGCTACATGTTTCTAGACGCGCAATCAGAGTATATACCAATTTTTAAGTCGGTCGGAATCGAATTGCAGCCGTGGCGCGACTTTGAAGTGTCGGGGCGATCCATCGCGAAAATGGGAAAAATTAGGGTTGATAAAACGAAGCGCCCTGGATTTCCCTGTTATGCTAGCCTAAATTCTGGGGGCTCTTCTTAAAGAGGAAGGTTTGAGGAAGATTTTCGCGTTGGATTCATGTCGATAGCTCTAATAGTTTGGCTGGGGCACGACTTCAAAGTTTTGCCAAATATTGCCACGAAATCGCTAAATATTGAAGGTATACCCCTTCTTAAAATCGTGAAAAATCTTTAGGTCTCCGATTCTTTTGTAATTTTGACTACATGTTTCTAGACGCGCGATCAGAGTATATACCAATTTTTAAGTCGATCGGAATCGAATTGCAGCCGTGGCACGACTTTGAAGTGTCGGGGCGATCCATGGCGAAAATGGGAAAAATGAGGGTTGATAAAACGAAGCCCCCTGGATTTCCCTGTTATGCTAGCCTAAATTCTGGGGGCTCTTCTTAAAGAGGAAGGTTTGAGGAAGATTTTCGCGTTTGTCTCATGTCGATAGCTCTAATGGTTTGGCCGGGGCACGACTTCAAAGTTTTGCCAAATATTGCGAAATATAATTAAATTACCAAAAATAATTAATAAATAGGGAGAATGGTCTAAGAACTTGTTTTTCGATTTTTCTCAGTAACCACCTTTACGGATGAGATATGGGGCTAATACTTGGCAGACAGGGTAAAATCCTTTAGGCTAAGGAGTTAAGATTGCTCGATCGGTTTGTGAGCTTGCAAAGAGGGCGTTAAAATGGGGATAACGAAAAAGGAGACTGATTCCATTGAGCCACACGGTTTCCCGCGTGCACTGTCCGCGTATTTCCATCGGCGGCGTTGCGTGTTGTGTACAATATGCATTCCAAAGTGATTTCGGATCACGTTCGTTCCAGTGTGCGCATTAAACATCGAAAAGACCTGGCCTGGTCGACCGCTCGTTCCGATTAGAGTTCAACAACGCTGCGCGCCGACAGAATCTACAGGTCGGCTCGATTTTCCGCTGACGTCCGCTATTTTTTCCCTTCCCCATCGCGTGTTGAATACTTAATCATTTATCGATCACGGCACGATGCGTCCCGACATTCGATGCGGTGACTGCTACGGGGATGGAGTGACAGAGCGAGAGAGAGAGATAGAGAGAGAGACCAATCACCTCGAAAAGGCTTAATTAGCATAGAATCAATTAGTAGCGATTAGCATACGCTCGAATTAATTAGCACTAATTAACACCTCTCGCGGGGCCTGCGAACCGTCCGCCGACGCGTTGCTAACCGCGGAAAAAAAGAAATCCGTGTTTCCCTGTCGCCGTTTTATCGCAACCTCGCGATATTATTATCGATTTGTCGCGGCTCTCGTTCACCTGGCCAAGAAATCCAAGATTTGGATTGTTTGAAAAATGGCTTAAAAAGAACTCTCCCTCTCTCTCTCACCACGCGGAGGAATAAAAACGAAAAGAAAAGGGAATAAATAAGTGGGAAGTCGCGCCGGTGTTATGGCGTGATCCAATTAACGGGTGACCTCCGCGCCATCAATTAGCAAATTATTTTCACGGTTTATTTCGCGGCATTGACGAGCCGTGAAGCTTGGTGTTTCACCATGGGCCGAAAGGAGTACGGTTCGGCGGCCACGTTTCAACAAGGACGTACAAATTACTGCGGCGGGGCATTGAATAAATTGGTGGGTTTATTGGTCGCGGCGCGCGGCTCAATTATATCACACGCGGCCATTCTAGCCCCGCGATAATTCATAAGTCGTCGCGAACGTGCCGTTCAAGTATTTTAATGGCTCCATCGAACGTCCCCTTTCGGAATCCGATATCGCGGCGATTAAGTCGAATCCAACGGAATGACACCGGACCGACTGGCTGCGCTTTTTCCCGACCGGCGAAACGCAGGCGCCGTTCGGTCTGTCGATAATAAAACAAAAAAAAACGAGAGAGAGAGAGAGAGAGAGAGAGAGAGAACGGTACCAAGTATGACGGATCGAACGTGCGTCGTGATTCGATGAAAATTATTGCCAACGGCGAGACGGAAGATAACGGCGGACGTAAATTCTGTTTTTATAATCTTTCCGCTGTGCGCGCATACTGCCCGTAATATTATCGTTGATATCCATAGTATAACGCAGAAACGATCCTCCCTTCGACAATCTTGCAATATTATGCATTCCGGATTTTTAGAAGCAGCTGAAATAGTAATTACCACTGACGCGCGTTGTTTTTAGGCTATTCATCAATTTTATGCATTTATCATCGACTCCTCGTTTTGCAGTATCCTGTCCAGCCACGTGATGTAGATTCTGAACGGAGTCTGTGATGAATATGCATGTTAGTAATTTCTTTTGGTTGTTGTTAACGTTAGAATCGATTGGAGAATATATTAGATAGATCGTTGATGAAAAATTGTCTGTTTATTTTCGCATTTTCGTGAAATAAATCGTAACGGGTGTTTAACCCTTTGCACTCGAATGGCGAGTCAGTGGCACCACTAAAAATTGTCACACCGTTATGTATAACGATAAATAATTCTCCTATTGTAAATTGTTGTTTCGTCAAAGAAATTATTTTGATTTTGTGGAACTTTTAAGGTTGTCAATTTAATTGCAGTGAAAATCTAATTGTTGGGAGAACGAGTAATAGTAAAAGAATCCATATCCGTAAGATAAAATAGATCAGGTAGAATGAGAATATTCTAGGTGAGAAGGAAAGGGGTTAAAAGTACAAATTTTATGCATTCGGGGCTGAATGTCGATTGCAAAACTGTTTAAATGTTGAAATTGTTTAGAAAAGTCAGTGGTATTGTCGTAGACTCGATCGATGCGTTCTCGTTTAACTGTTTCTGCTCGGTCGCAAAACAATGGCGTCTTTAAACAAGCACATCGGGAATAACTTTATGGTACCGACAACCCATTTGCGAGTTCGCATTATCTCAATCCGCCTGTTTCTTTGTAGAGTCGAGCCATTGTCCTTCTGTGGCAGACTGGTCTGCAGCGAACATGTGGCACTTCGTAATAAAATTAATTAAAAGGTTCGACTTTGCAGAGAAACGTGCTGATCGAGACGATAAGGATCAGCAGATGGTTGTCCGTATGTTGTTCCCGATGCGTTTATTCGGCAAATAAAGAAGTATTTTCAGGTTTTATAAATCTAATTGAATTTTCTTTTTGCAGGGAGTAAAAACTTGGAATTACGCCCGAAAAATTGGTGAAACTCTTCGAAAGTGAAGTTCTCCTCTGATCAAGGTAAGCAACAACAAAGAAAATATTAATCGTCTCTTTGAGACAGCACAGTTTCAAGTTCTTAATTGAATTCTAGAAGTCGTGTACTGCGATATACTAGATACGTAACTAATCCGTTTACGGAATGGTCTGATCGCACAACAAAGTCAGCAGTTAGGTTGAAATATCAAAATCGTATTAATTAAAAAATTCTTTTACATTCCACTGTGACGAGCTGCATCTTATTCTCGCGATAAATACATAAAATCGGCGGTGTACCGATAACAAACACGAACGACGTGTTAACTTATCGCCAGTTAAAAGGTTAAAAGCTATCGCGACTAAAACTTCTGCATATCGAAGATAACGTGTCATTAAATGTACATAATGTCACCGATGAGGTGATGCAAGCTCCAAAGAAGCTAGTTCACATGGAAAAAATTTAATCGAAAATAGTTTCTCCGTTTGAGGCTTCTTTCTCGAGAAAATCAAGCTTAAAGATTCCTCACTTCTGTAAAAGAAGTAAAAATTGTAATCTTTTAATACAACTTCTCTTGAATTAAAATTACACCGAACACTGTATAATTAAAATTGGAAATTAAGATAAACGAACCTCACTCCGCTTTCTTTTTGTCAAAGATGCAACAGTTACAGAGAGAGAGAGAGAGAGAGAGTACTGTAAATGCGGATGCAGTCTCGCACAAATATAAATTAATAATAATATAAACTGCAACAAATAATAATACAATTATTCCCAGATTTAAATAGAATTTTACTGTATTTCTATTTACGAATTCGACACAGTCGAATATTAAAAATTTCTAAAATAACTTTCGAGGGTGTACTTCAATCTTAAACGAAAAACCATTATTTTATCCATTCTACCTGTTTTTCAAAGGCTGGTAGCAGCGTATGGGCGACGCCTCGTCTATAAATTGAAAAATTCTCTTTCACAAAGTGAAAAAAACAAAATAATCTGAAAATCCCCGTCGCTGGTACAGTGCGCCACGGGTAAACGGTGCATTCAACATCCTCACCAACAAAAATAAAAAAAAGCTTCCGTCGATTTTGGCACTTACATCGTTTACCATTCAAATCCAAGCTCCATTTGTAAAACGTCTCGTTAACAACCTGCACGTTTTCGGAACATTCCGTCGGTCGAACGCGCGTTTCGAGTGGGAACAAGGCTGACACTCGATCGTTTCACGGCCGGACGTTTAAAAAAAGGTCCGGGCCAGCATGTGCGTCGGTCGGATGTGTTATGTCATCGGGGCCAAAGATACGCGAATCGCGTTTCCACCGGAATTCGCGTGGCCCTCGAGCGCCAGTGGCGTGCAAGCAGGATCGCAACAAGAAAGTGCGACAGAGAGCGAGGCAAAAAAATATACCAATGCAAAAATAATCGCACCGTTGCGCAGTGGGTCGATTTTTCAACATAGGCGGAATTAATAGAACGATTTATGTTTCTTCTGTGCGATACCTTCTTCTCAGCGTACAAGAAATGTCGCTGAGCACCTTAGGTGCTATTCAAAAAAATTGTTGCTAGTTTCGATCGTTTTGCAATGGTAAATTTGGAGTTATTCTTTTATAATATAACAGAACATTCATTGCTAGTCCTTCATCACGTTCATATATTGACAATTTTCCCAAATATAAATCATTGTAGCAAGGCAATAATCCCCTACAAAAATTGCCATTTCTGGCCAGAATAAATGATTATAGCAAGACCATTATCACCTAAAAATATTGGCAATTTTGTCCAGAATAAATCATTCAGAAATTATAAATTATTATATATTATTATTATTATATTAATCGTCGCAAAAAATATCTACATTCCACTTTTGACACCAACGTTGCTGAACGACTGAACAATACCTATAAAACGAGCGTTGAAGAGTAGCATTAGAATTTTTAACGAGAGTAACCGGCAAGAAAGTTCGAGCAATTATTTCGTAGAGCATTGTTCTCTTTGGGACTCCCGTTGGCAGATTTTGAACTACTTTAGCAGTTCCCCTAACCCAGACCCAGGCCCTCGGGAAGTTTTTCCGTTGGCCAGGACATTATAAACCGCGATACGCCGCGTCGGGTTGTAAATTCCGTTTATTTCGGTAAAGTACACAGCGCCGCGTTGAGTTACACGCGTCCAGTTGATTTGTGGGACTTCGCGAAACTACCCTCGATGAAGATTGCTCGTTCCTCCCGCGGAATCGCTCCGGTGGTTTCTTTTCAACGTTGAAAGAGAATAATTGTGGCGATGTTCAGCCTTTGTACTCGCTAAGAAGATGCATGGTTGCCGGCAAACTTAGTTGCCTGGAATAGTTTTTGTTGGCTTGCCGGCGAGTTATCGCGGAAGGATGAGTAGCCAGGATAATTATCTTTTCCCGTGCTTTTCGATTTGATTCACTGCCGTTCCCGATTCGACCTTTTATCGGACCTTCTTCACTGCCGCAGGCTATGCATTTCTTTAAAATGCAACAAATGCAAAATTCGCAAAACGATCTTCCGTGAATTTTTATTAATTTCTTAGCTACAAATATAGGGACTTTAAAATTGTTTTAAATTACGGCGTGGCAATTTTTTTCGTGGCGCCTCGAAGACGCCATTGGGACGCCTAAGAGTTAAGAATGATTTAACCGAAAAATCGATTCGACCTATGATAAATAAAGCCTGCCATAAATTAGCCTGCAAATTTTGTGACTCGACAATTGGCTGAAGCAATCGCGCGATTCTCGCGAAACGAGAAGTTAAAAAGTTTACGGTAAACGGAAGAATAGTTTCTGCAAGCGTAAACGATTCGTCTAACGAGTTCCCATAGAAAGTTGCGGCGTGTAGAACCGTAGAACTGTAGAACTGTAGAATTATTCTTGAATTCGGCGAGCAAAACGCGGAGCGACGCTGTCTCGCGGATGCAGAATCATCCGGACAGAGCGGACTTGAAAAATTCATAAATATTGTCGTTAACATCTGGCTGCGACACCTCGCCGAGGTCGTTCGTTTCTCTTGTCTTTTATCGTCGCTTCTCCGCGCGACGTCCATCCTCGCTAAAAGGAAATGAGAGATTGCAATGAAAGTTTACGTTCGAGACAGCAGGTGCACAGGCGACATTGCACCTCGCGAGATGAAATTTTTCCGAAGAAAATTCGTTACGATGAAAACACGAAGTTGATCATTCCTCGCAACTTTATGTTCCATTTTTCTGCATCGTTTCAATTCACCGTGCGAGCAAACCGTAACTCTTTCGAGGTTTTACACGCTCATTTATTTTATTTATTTATTTGTAAATCTTCCTGTGAAAAAGATTTCGAGCTGGTTTCTGCATTCTAAATTTATCTAAGTATCAAGATTTATTTAAAGATCGCGCAATTGTGTTTACTGCAGACGGAACGAACTTGTCTTCTAAAGAAAACCATTTTGCTGAAATTTTACAACAACTTTAATCGAAACAACCTTAATCGTATAAGAGGCTACTAAAGCTTAACGCGTTACCGAATTAACTGGATCGTAATTTTGATAGGCCGCGAAACGTTCCAGGTGCGAAATTTTTCAGTTCGACGCTTCTTCCCAGCGTTTCGAGTAAAAATAACTCGTCTCGAACGCTGGTTTCTTGTAAATGGCGGCTGGTTACACGCGCGATATTACACAGTAATATTTTTTATTTTTCTCTACATAACCGTCGTAATTGCAAAGGAGTTAAGGGCTCGAAGATTACATGGGGGACGCGTTATCTCGCTCGTCCACAGTCGATAGGATGGATATAGAAAATGAATCCCCGTTGCACGTGTTTCGCTGAAATGATATACCGCATTACACCCTCTTATATCCATCGGAAGATTAAAGGGAGGCCCGTTGTACTTAATCATCGCCAGCAGAGTCCAATCATGGTACAATGATGGTACTTCAAAGTGACATGAATGCTGTAGAACAGCCGTCGCGTACGGAGCGGCGATGAATAATATTTAATGAGGACCGGTGGCCACCGTACACCGGATCCGAAGCCTGAATACGCTTAGGGAAATTAGGCTCGCGAGTGCCGAGAGGAATGGCCAGAGCCTGTGACCGCCGGTATATCGCGGATCCTGCTGGCTGCGACAGAACCATGACCGTACGGACAGCGTACCGTTACCGGACTGCTACCGTAAATCAACCTTTAGTATCGCCTTTGACCTTGATCAAAAACTGGCCAGCACGGCGAAACAACCGCGCAATTCTTCCGTGCAATTCTTCCGTGCTTGGCAAACGGAACGTCTCGGAGAACAGCGACTTCCGGTCGCCTCGAGTACGCCATCTTTTTGGATGGAGATTTTATGCGATGAAAAATTAAATAGAAGGTTATTTCGGTTTGGAAAAAATTCAGGAAACATGTCGTTAAAAGATTCCGTCAGAAATTGTGATCACGAGTCCCAGTGGTCGTTTTAGGACAAGGGGTTAAAGTAAAATGGCGTGGCTACGACGGCCTCGACGTGTTTGCCTGCAATTAGTGTGAACGCGGCTTAAGGGCGGCCTGTCTTGTCGCTTCGGTGCAACAGTTCCGTATGTACAATTGCTTGGCTATGTCTCGCCGCGGCAGTGGCAATAAATAAAATGATATTATGACCGGCGGCAACTGGTTTGCAATGCTTTCACCGGTATCTAGTGCAAAGTACTTAAGAGGCATGCTGCAGGCGCGTATTATCCGGGTGCGACGTATACGTCGGACATCGCCGTCGACGATATTTCACGCGTGCCCCAGAGACGTCGTCGTCGGTTTCCCTTTACCCGATCGCCGAGCGATTCATTTTCGCCTCCGAATCCCCCCGCCAAACTAATTACCAGACCGCGAATCCTATCTTGTTATTTATCTACGAAACTAATTACCGGGGACCGGCCGATAGCCTATCTTGTTATTATTTATCCAGCAAACTAATTACCAGCCCGCGGATTTCTATCTTAATCGGCCGAACGGGGTCATCGATTAATTAATATTAGTCATTTTAATGATACGTTCGCGGGGACAGGCTGCAGCTATTGAATATACGGAGAATTGATTAGTCTCTGCTGGGGCACGCGAGAATTGTAATACCGAAACGGCGCGATTTAACGCTGGAACTATTAAATTAGTCGTTTAGAATTGTTCCTACATTTTTCATTTTTATTACAAAGCAGTGTGACTCTGAGGCACCACTAACAATAGCTGCAGCACTGTTTAAAATAATTTCTACATCATTATGCTCCTGTGAAAAAATGTTAAAAATGTAGTCGTTGTAAGAACGAGTAATATAATAGTAAAGAAATTTCGTATGCATAAAATGAAATATACTGTGTAGAATAAAAATATTCTTGGTCAGATAGAATGCCTTGGAATTGAAACAGCTTCGAGTGCAAAGGGTTAAACGTGTACGAATTTCGTTGCCACAAGCACAGCGATTTAACAGATTGGCTGGCAACCTAGCAGCCACGAAATGAGATATTGACTGAAATAAAAATTGAAAAAATAAAATGTCTACCTTCTTGCACTTTCTGTGTAATCATCAACTCTGGTACAAATGAATATATTAACGGAAAAATTGATTTATAAACCGTAGAAATAATTCCGTCACCCGTATATGGTTGACACGGCAGTCAAACTGTTAAAGATTGTTTTAAACAATGCTGTAGCTATTTTCAGCAGTGCCGGAAGCCTCGGAACGTTTAGAGGGCCTGGAATAGCGGCAAACGCCGGCCCATTAAATTTTCAAGGAAATCGCATGGTGGCGATCGGGTTTCACGCGAGCCGAAGCCGTGAAAAGAGGCTTCCGACAATCAATCGGCAGTGTTTGAGAAGTTTCGGGACTGTTTTACGCTCCTCTATCAATCACTTGGCCGTGATTCAGCAAATCGATCGAATCTGTGGGTCGTGCGGTGTCTGCCATTCATTCGGCGAGACGTCTTCGTCGACTTTGCCTCGTGTACAGGCGCAAAAACGAGTCGCTCGAAAAACGCGACACGGACGCGTAGCGAAGGCTCGTTAATCCTGGTTGGGTTCCGTGGCTCGCCTTAACAGTCCCACACCGTGTACACAAGGTAACAGAGAACCCGGCGAAGCCAGACAAAAGAAGAGGAACAAGTAAAAAGAAAGAGGGAAAAGAAAGCTGAGGATGGAAAGAGACCGAGAGAAACTTGCGGACAGGAGAGAGAGAGAAAGAGAGGCGAGCAAACGGGAACCTTGATACATCTCTCATCCGACAATGGATAGTAGTTTAATTAGTTCGTTAGCCTTTCCAGTTAACTTGCCCTTTCCCCTCTCTCTCTCTCTCTCTCTCTCTCTCTCTCTCTCGTTCTTTGTTCCCTTTCACCTGAGACCCCGAGAATCGACCCACCACGATCCACGGATTCGCCAAACCGTTCACGTATCTGGGAGCCTTGCCAAAAGTCGCGCTAGCTGCGGGGGCGGACGCACTGTGTGTACACGCCACACGGTATGTTGATAAATATTGCGGACGTTTTATGGAGGATCGATCGCAGACCGTGGTACGTGCGATATTTTTGTGTACCGTGTGGTCGGTAAATTACACCGCAGCCTAGAGGGGATCCTGGGGAAACTCGAGGAGAGAGAAAAAGATCGAGAGGGGCAGAGAGAAATAATAAGAGAGAGATATTAAGAGACAGAGAGGGGAAAAATAGAGAAATTGAGAGAAAAAGAGAGGGCCACTGTCCCGGCGTCTTTTATCGCGGAAAAATCGCTGAGAATTGCGTCGGCGATGTGTCTATGTGCGAGGGAGTTGTCTTTACATTGCCGACCATCGTTTGGCCGACGATCTTTTCCTTTGCCGTCGCCATTTTGTACTGGAGAAATAGAAAAGAAATTCTTTTAAGTAGCTTAAAGCTAAACCTACCACAATTAGTCAAATGAGCCTTTTCAGAGTTTTTATTTCACAATTATTGAAGTTGTAAGACTTCCTCTGTAGGAATTGGGATGAAAATCACACATAAACAAAGTCTTGTAATTTTTACGAGACAATAGAAATCAATTAATTTTAATGCTCGGTATATTTAGCGTTAAATCATGTGGTAACTGTGTTTCGATCTAGATTATCGTTCTCCCAGCGAAAAGATTGCAGAACTTACTGTTGCCTTTGTTGGTGGGCATGTTTTATCGACGCAGTTCGTGTAACTATTAAAAACAGTGGATCGAGGCGGCGAGGAATAAACGTTCACCGTCGTGGAAAATATCGATGCAGACACAATAAATATTGTTGTATAAAATCTGATGATGTACGAGGTTCTCAGGGCACACACGATCCCCGGGCATAATTACGGATAAGAGTCGCAATAAATAAGGAACGGTAGCAGCATGTATAAAGTCACCGAGACGGGAATAATTCCTGCATAATTCACTCGTCCCGTGATACGGGGCGGAATAGCATTCTCGCGGTTCCCAAATCGACGCGGCACTTTGGAAGGAAATCGTGGATACCGTCGAGCTGCGGGTATCTCTTTACATATTACACCCCGTAGAATCGGAATAACCGTTCGGCGAAGGGATGTTTGCCCCGAAAATACTCTTCCCTTGAGTTACGAGCCGTTTTATCGCTGCGTTCGACGCGCGCGCGCCATCAGGTTTTCTTATCCAGCAAATTTCTTTATTCTCCTAGCGCGCACAAAAATCTCAGTTGCTCCAGAAAAGTCAAAAGTCGTTCGGTTCAATTTTGTATGTATTCTTCAGCAGCGAAAAACAGCGATTCCGAATTTCTGTAAAATCGTATTGCAAGTTGGACAGTTCTCCGATAAACTTGGCGATTCGCTCGGAGCAAAGATACATATGGACTCTTGAAGGATTACCGAAGAAAATAAATCGAGGGCTTCGAGTTTGAATAGGAAGATATTTAATTGGGAGGTCGAAGGCAACTTCTCCGCAGGAAAAGTTTCGGTTTACCCGAAGAATTTCTCCGAGTTTATAGGTTATTCGATAGAAAAACAAATCGGAAGTTCCGAGTTTACGGAAGAGGAGCAGCTTAAACTCGAACCGGAGGAAAATTGGGAACACGGCCGTCCCTCGACAAGAACCACAATTAGACCTTCGAGATTCGTTTTCGAGAAAACACCGGCCAGACAAAACGGGAAACACGTGCAGAATGTTCGAACCGCTCGCTATTAGAACTTCAAACAAATAAAACACACGTGTTACACGCAGCATCCGGAAATAATATTATAACTGTTAGAAACATACTAGTATCGAGCTTATACACTGACAGTTTCAAGATCTTAACTATTTATTAAATTTATGCAAGCTTTCTTCAATCCCCATATTTTTTACTGTCTTCGTTTAACGCTTTAATCCTTAACAGTCCAATGGCTCCTCTGAGGAGGCACTAAAAATTGCCATACTATTATTCGAAACAACTATTACCCAACCATAATTGCATTTAATGAATCCTTAAACATTGAACTGTTGTAACAGTACAAGTAACAGTAATAAATTTCATTTATTATTTATACGATATTTATTACGATTTTGGAATTAAAATTGCTCGCAGTGCAAAGGGTTAATTGCCAAGCAAACAGCTTCGAACATCCCCTAAAATCTAAGGAAATTATTTAACGAATTAACAATCGAAAATATAAAATATACGATACACGTATTAAATGAAATATTACTGTTAGGTTTTCGGGTGGAAGCAGCTTCGGGGGCAAAGGGTTAATAGGCGTAGAATAAGTATCAACGTTGTTCTTCTTCCCCCACGGAAGTACGAACGCCGAAGAATTTCTAATCGCTATAACCGTAAAATAAATCGGAGTGCAAGGGGGTGGAGGGTGCAACAAAGGCGCGAAACGAGAAAAATCGTAGCAGGCTAACGGAACGAAGTTGGGAGTACCTCGCGGAAAACGTCCCTCGGAAGATAAGAAGGGCTCGCGAAAGGGCAGGACAAAAGAAGAAGGGGATGTTTCCAGGGGCGCGTCGAACGGCGTCGGTGCCACGGGGTGCATTGCGCGGAATTCTCGAGAACGGTCGGCGAGGCTAACAAACTTTTTATCTGAAAGTTCGGTTGTTCGAGCGAGCAAATTACAAAAACAGAGGCTGGCCCAGTTTACGGATGAATACTCTCGCGAGTCGGTGCACTTCTCGTGTTCCAGATACCTATGGAGAACCGTCTGCATGGATGGAACAATTCTGCCTCACCGTCCCGCGGAATCGAGTTTGTCCCTCCTTTATAATCGTTCTGCATTGATTCGATGATATCGCGGACTCGTATCCGACGCCATGAACTACTCGATCCTAGCAATCGTGTTCGCCGTATCGAAGAAACGGAAATTTTGCACGATAATTTTTGCATGACACCACATTGGTGTCGCCGGCCTTTTGTACAAAAATTTTTACATGACACTACATTGGTGTCGCCGGCGTTTTGCGCAAAAATTTTTGCATGACACCACATTGGTGTCGCCGGCGTTTTACCTTGATAAAATGGCACGAAGTTTGGCCTAAAATATAGCGACGCAGACAATGTGGAATAACCGGGCAAGCTTAGGAGGGGGTTCCAGTTCCGTAACAGCGGGCCGTTAAGCGCGGCCCCACGAAGGAAGCGCAACCATAAGCCGGTTAACGTTGGAGGATCGACCACGTCGTTGACGGCGAGGCTCTAGAGCATGTTGCCTGCACATGGCGCTCCTTGGGCGGATCATGTAGATGCAGAGACTAGGAGCAACACCCAGTAATGACTCGCACACGCAGAAAATCATCCCGCGACGTGTCAGCATTTGCGCGTGGGTGCGAAACGCACCATCAGGAGGACACGCGTGCACGTATATACAGGGTGTTTCCGAGGAAACAAACCGTACGTTTCACGAGGATTTTTGCAAACCGTGGAATTTAAATGGCCACGAAGAAGCACTCTTCGCACGGCGCGTGTTTCTGAATGGAAGCAGGTTTCCAAGGTCCCCACGATTATTAATCGATAGACCTAGTGTTTCGACGAAGTATTACATTCAGCATAGGAATGCATCGACCTTCGTACGTCCACGATCGATAGTTCACGAGATATTAGCGGAATCGTTTCCAATGCTACCGCGCTCGGCATGTTCAAGTTGAGGGACAGTTGTTGTTCGAGCACGTCTTCCGGTCAGCGAGCACATATTGGAAATTACAGTAGAATTATGCGAACTTGACGGGGGAAACGCGACTGCTCGAATATTGGAACTTTAGCCGTGGCTGAAATGGCGTGGTAGAGAAAGGCTACCTTACTTTAGTTTAAGTATCTTTGTTTCAGGCCGCTTCACAGTCATCCGATAATACTCTAAAAATAAAGAAAAATTATTTCTTAACTGTATACAGTTTTAATTTATTAATTTATCGAGAGACGTTTTATCGGAGGAAATCAAAGACGTAGGAACGAAAGACGCGCAGATAAATTGTAGATTTTGAAATTTCTAACGGAGTGGCCGGTTTATTCGAGACAATCAGGTTAGCCGAAACACCCTGTAGATAGATGTAGGCGAACGTATACGACGGTTGCACACTGCTTTCGTCGGGGACATCGTGGCGCAGCTCGAGACATCCGGTACAATACCCTCCGGTTATAATGGGCCGCTAGTTCCTCGCATTGTTCGAACGCTGCATTATACAACGCGTAGAACCCTAACCCGACACAGAGTAACGTGCACCGGCAAGGTTCAAGCCTGCCGCGCGTATTATACGGGACGCGTACTCGGTTGTTATTATATGCGCGTTATATTGCTGATCTCCAAGTGCCCGACGCGACGCTCTCCGTATCACGCCGATTCTGTCGGACACTCGGTTTTATCCGCCTTCTGAGAGAGAGAGAGAAAGAAGACAGAGAGAGAGAGAGAGAGAGGGAGAGAGACAACGACGTTGCTCTTCTTCGCGGTGGCCACAGTGTCCTCTTCGAGTTTACCGCCTCCGCAGGGAAGACTCGTGTCGACAGTAATAATTTCAGGAAGGAAGTTTCCGTAGACGGAGTATTTTGTCATAAATGTTTAGGAATTTGTTGCGGAGAGATTAACTACGCCAGCCCCGAAAGTAATAATTTACAGGAACAAGTCCCCGGGAACACTGTATATTTTTAATAAATTTTTAGGAATTTGTTACAGGGAAACCAACTGCGCCACTCCTAAAAGTAATAATTTAAAGAAACAAGTTCCCATAAACAGTATATACGCGACGATAAATAAAGCGTTTACGTTAATTACGAAAATCGCAGGAACCCGTTGAAACACGCGTCGCGAGTAAGGAGCAATTATCGAATTATTTCGCGCGATACTTTCGAGCGACGGATTAATTGGACCCGTTGAGGCTCGGTCATTTTTCAACAAGTTAATTCGCGCCGCGGTGGCCGTTCGGAAAGGTTAAAGGATTAATTCAGGACGAATATGGGCGGCCCCACTTGGCCGACGACGATTGAATTCGATAACCCCGGACGTTTAATCCAGATTTCAGTCGTCGTCTGATGGACCGAAATGAACTTTCGGTCGATTGATCTGGGAATTGGTCCGATGAAGAACTTTGATGCGTGTATCTATCCGCCGGTCCGTCTGCCCGCTTTAATATCACTTATTATCGATCCTCTTCCGACCGATCGTTAACCCGTTACGTGTATCCTGTGCACGCAGCTAGCTGGTTCGCGGTCCTCGCCCGATACAAAATCATTTTACCGAGTCGCGTGCTGTTATTAAATCGTTCACACGCAAACCACCGTCTCGTCTTTTTCGCGCAACGAATTTATTTATTTATTTATTTATTTATTTATTCACGCGATGCAGTGACCGGTGTCCCTCGTCTCTATAAAACCACGATCTTTGCATAATGGAAATTAATTTTGTCAGCGTTTCGAAACTTTTTCTTCGAAATTTTTATGCAGCAGGCACCTGTTGTGATCGATACAGTGCGCCGAGGCTTCTGAGATAAATTAAACAGCCACCCTTACGTTGCTTTGAGTTCGTTAAAATTGCTAAACGGAGGAACACGGTTCCATTGACATTTACCTTTCGCATAAACATCCGCTGTCCAGACATCGAATTATTAAAATAACAAATAAAGTAAAAGAATATTAAGAATTCGATGCAGCGATGTTTCCATTGACCAATTTACGATTTTCAGTGGCTCAAATATTATAAAACTGTACCGAGGAATATACTGGGGGCTCAACTTGTACAGTGTCGCAAAATTCACTTATAATGTTGTTACGAAGTAACAGTAGGTATTCGCGCAGAACTCGTCGAACGTGTTAATTCGTTGGTGGGATAAGAATTAGTTTGGCGCGCAAAAATTAGTGTCCGCGGGAGTAACAGCCGCGGTCTGGTGCTAATTGAATTGTTTTCATTCCGAGATCGAGAACAGCCGACGGACAGTGTAGGTTCTACCGTTCGTTGGACCGTGAACACTACGCAAACGTTCGTTTCGCGCTTGGCGAGGGTGTGTATCGATTAGAACGTTCGAACTCGTTCCGCGTTACTTCCGAATCGCCGGCACGTCGGCCCGCGAATAATCAGATCGCCAATTAAACGGTCCAATTAAAATAATAAATCAGCGCCAATTGGCCGCGGATCCACGGCTGTATTTTATTCTGCGTGGCAGCTCGACGCGCCACACCGACAACTTCTCTTCCCTTTTTTGGTTACCGATTCTTCTCCCTTCGCCCTTACTGCTGCAACCAGAAACCAGATCGACCGTTCGCCGATTGGCAACCAACATAACCCCAACAGACTGGTGTTATGGCTGAAACACGTTCGATCGAATTTTCATTCGAAAATCAACGCGTTTCCTTTCACCTAAACGATCTCGTTCTCCGTAATCGTTCTTACAATGCCCACGTTTCGTCTCCTCGCGCAACATTCGAGCATTCTGCAATTTACAGAGTTTATTTCTCGAGTTTAACCCTTTGCAAGCCACCCCCTTGCGAATTTAACCATTGAGAGCAAATCTGCGGTGTTCAACTTAA
>CM052086.1:1173293-1189959 GCA_028453745.1 Agapostemon virescens
AATCTCAAGAAACACATTCTGAAATCATTTGGGAGAAACCCATGAAGGTCGTGGCAGACCCCCCTGAGCTGGTGATTGCAATTAATTAATTGCCCTAACTGCCACAGTGTTTTTTATAAGATTTGAGTGCCCCTATCTTGTAGTGCGTTCTTCCAGCTTTAATTTAAGCTATGGGAAGTATTAAAAATCTCAAGAAACACATTCTGAATTCATTTGAGAGAAACCCATGAAAGTCCTGGCAAACCCTCCTAATCTGGTGATTGCAATTAATTAATTGCCCTGAATGCCACTGTGTTTTCTTTTAAATTTGAGTGCCCCTATCTTGTAGTGCGTTCTTCCAGCTTTCATTTAAGCTATGGAAAGTATTAAAAATCTCAAGAAACACATTCTGAATTCATTTGAGAGAAACCCATGAAAGTCCTGGCAAACCCTCCTAATCTGGTGATTGCAATTAATTAATTGCCCTGAATGCCACTGTGTATTTTGTTAGATTTGAGTGCCCCTATCTTGTAGTGCGTTCTTCCAGCTTTAATTCAAGCTAATAATAGACTGCGTGTTTTTAATGTAAATCGATCGGTTTCGTTGTTGGTCCGGTGCGCGAGAGTACCGTTATAATAAAGTCCATTTATTATGAATAAAAATGCAACAGTGGGAGTCACGTGACAGTGGGACCGGAGTTGATCCAATATCGAGCGGGAGAACGGTCGTGAAAGCGAATACGCGAACGACACTATTGGGGTGGCTAAGTGGCTTTGACCGGTGAAAACCTTTCGCCCCTATTACAGTCACCGCCTCGTTTATTCCGAGATCCAACGAATGCCCCTGGCCACGAACTTACGTGCGAACTCGAGGGTGGGAAACTGTCCCTCGGTTCACCGAGGTCATCGTAATCTTCTGCCGCGGGAAATTGTAATCTTCTCTTACGGGGGCTTGTAATCTCCCGTTATGAGAATATTATGCTCGACTAAGAGGGATCGGTTCCGCTAGAGCTTGAAAACTGACTCGTCCGCCATCCTGCGAATCGTTCGTCGACCAAGTATCGGTTTGCCCCCGAAAGTATTCTGCAAAACCTAGTCGACTAATCTTTAATCAGGCCAATTTTCTTTAACCCCTTCCCGTGCTCGTGGCACGATAAATGATCGGCTAAACGTAATCATCGACGATAACAAACGAATTTGTATACGCAGCAGCGATCATTGAAAGGGTGGCTGGAGATTCATTGGGTTATTGTTTAATTATAACGAGTTTTTACAGTTCCAGCGCGGGCGGTAGCGTCCTCTATTCACCTGTATTACGAGGACGCGAATTACTCGAGGGATTACATTGAATGGCCGCGCAACGAGGAGCTGCTATTGAATAAGCAATTGCCCCCGGCCGGCTTGAGCAGACGATCGATTTTGAAAACTCGTTATCCTTGTAATGGAATCCCAAAATTGCTGTAGTATAGTGTTCCTCCGTGAAACACGCTTTGTCTTCATACCTCGTCGACCGAATAGCCTGCTATTAGTTCCCCGATAACAGTGACCAAATACGATTTTATACACCCCTAAAACACAAATATATTTACCTCATAACCATTAATAGAAACGGTATCTGTTCGAGAAGTAGTTGAAACGAGACATACCCGCGTTTCGCGCGATCGTAAAACGCCATTAGCACTTTCGGCTTACGATTTATCGCTTTATGGTTTCGGTGATTGGAACTTTTCGGTAGAGAACTGAACACAGACCACCAGATATTGTTTATAATATCAACAGAAATTATCGATTATTATACGAGAAGCTAATAAACGAAAAGGGCATACGTAAAATCCCAAAACTGTTTCGAACCTTTTGTAAAATTGAATCTCGTTCGAATCTCGAAAGTTTGAATCTCGTTTTGCATTTTGGACTCTGGCAGCTGCGATTTCTACGATGACCACAACCAAACAACACGGCGATATTTTCAGCCGGGAATCGAGTATTTTATTAAAAATTACAATGTTGCCTGGAAATAAAAGAAGGAAGACAGACCACAGGGTCGGGGCCCACCCAAGAGCCGCGCCAAAAGCGGCGGCAAGAACCACCAGACCGAATCACGAACAAAGAACTCGAGTGCGAAGCAAGAGGAAGAGAAGAAGCTCAAGTCGCACAAGCGTCTATCCGCGAAAGAAACCTA
The DNA here is from genome assembly GCA_028453745.1 of Agapostemon virescens. Lineage (NCBI taxonomy): Eukaryota > Metazoa > Arthropoda > Insecta > Hymenoptera > Halictidae > Agapostemon > Agapostemon virescens. The sequence goes on from CM052086.1 coordinate 1,175,451, forward strand.
CGCGACGCCGACCGACGCTAATTTTACATCGCGCCGCGAGTGACATCGACTCTTAGTGTCCTCATCCTCGGCTCTTGCCATTACACACCAGACCCATGAAGTCCGGTGGTAGCACAGTATACGACGCCCACGCGAGGATCGTTAACAAAGAAAGAAAGAAAGAAAGAAAGAATCGCGGGTCGCTGACGCCGTGCGGAAAACGTCCAGACCTCGCAAGAAAAGTCCATCTTACTTTCGAAAAAGTGATCCGTACGTTGCAACAACATTTAAATATACAACGTACGAATTTTTCCGTAAATTTAATTTAGACACCCGGTATACTGTAAGACAAGGCATTCGCACTTTGTTACAAATCGCCGAAAACTTTCCTAACACAACCAAATGCACAACCAGGTGCATAAATATAAATTAATAAAATAAATATTTTATTTCCGCACTCGTCAGAGTCGAAATTCTTTCACTCTAAACTTATCCTTTACAGGGTAAAGACATACCTTGTTCGTTGCTTTAAAATAAAATTGGGGTTATATGAAAAAGTATTAGAAATTGTTTTATAAAATAGCTACAAAGATTCCAATAATATTTGTAGCAACAATTTTTTGGTACCGTACTTTTAACGATGCAGGGGACATTTCAGCATTTCCATAACGCGAATCAACCTTAATTCGCGCTAACAGGAGGAATGAAGAGGAGTTTGCTGCGAGTCACGACGAAGAATAATAAAACATAGTGGTCGAGGACAGAAGATCGTCTGTAGGTTGTCAACGCTCGACGAAATTAGTGGAAGACAGGGGCTGGTAGCAAGTGACAGCGTCTCTCCGTTGGTAGATCTAAGGACGGAGAAAATTGACAGCGCTCGCTGCCAAAACGACGGGGTTTCTATATAGGGCGGTTGTTTCGGCCGCTGGAAAATTAATACCAACTGGCGTCGCGAATGAAATTAGCGCCAATTGCGGTCGCAGGGCAAAAATACTGGTATTCGCGGTCGAAGCTGGCGCCGCTCGCAGCCGTAAGTGACATCAGTGCCCGCTAATTATGCGAGGCTTTCGTATTCCGGTGCTTCATGATGCCGGCACAATGTCTGCTTAAAAATTCGAATCGCTATACTCGCTAATTAGAATCGTCTGGACGCTGATCTAAAATGAAAATAAAATGAAATGAATTTTTAAGCAATCTGAACCGTTTATTTTGAAAGTGGCGTAAGTCCCATTGCGAGAGTTTCAAATGGATATGGAAAATAATTATGCAATAAACTTTTATGAGACCTCAGCTTTATGTTTAATCGTCAATGTGCAATGAATTTGTTTTAAACAACGGAAACAGTGGCTGTCCACAGAAAATGCGATTGTTAAAAGGCTAGGAAAAATAATTTAACGATCTTGGAATTAAAATTGCGGTAGTGCAAACGGTTAGAAGGAATTAACGCAAATGTTAACGCTTCGAATATGCAAAAATCTTCCGCAAGAATCGTGACAGCGAACCCCGTTGTCGTGCCCCCGTTTTATTTTGTAGAATTTTGAAAAATTTAGTCGTTTAATGGTCAAAGCCGTTACTGAAATACAAAATGGTGGCCAAGCGTGTTTAATCATCGAGTAATTTAAAAGGGAGAACGAGGTGGTTGTTCTCTGGAGCATGTAATTAAACTAATTATTTGCGATCCGGAATAGGTTTTTACGCGAACATACCGATTTCGTTGATCGTTTTCGCGAATAGATCAGCAGCTCGCGACAAATTCAGCGTGACGCTCGGTTGGCTAGCATCGGGGTCATTTTTCGCAGCGCGACGCTCGATGAAATTCAAGCGTTAATTACAGCCGGCCGCGCAGAGTGCGAGAATGAAGTGGCAATTACCGGACATCGGCCGGCGAAACGTTTCGTGCCACTTTCCTACATATATTTCCTTTTCATTTTGGTCCGCAGCTTTTCGGTTCCACTCTGCCGGCATTTTGTTTCTGCTTTTATTCGACGACAGGACCCTCGGACTTGTTATAATGACGAGAATAATTAAAACTATCGCTCTCGTACTTTGCCGTTCATCCCAGAATATTTCTGATGCATTGCGGTGTCTAAATAAATTTTTAGTTGCATCGTTTTATTCTTTCAAAATAGAGATGCATTCCTTCGTCCCAAAGAAAGCTTGCAACTTCAGCCTGTCGCGTGAGATATTTCATTGGAGAACGTATTTTTATTTAAGTTCTATGTCAAATTTAAATCGACAGATTCTTAAAAGAAGATAGCAATTTATGTAAGTCAAGTGTTTGCACTTAATTCCAAAATCGACACATTCAATTGAATAATACTTACAAGTCTAAAATTAATAGTCCTGCATGGGGACACACGATCCCATTCAAAATATTCATACTTGACCTAAGAAAATAACCTCTCATTTTCTACTACTAATAATTTTACAAATTATTAATTATTAAAGCAAATTATTCAAGTTGAACCGTATGCGTGACATCCTTGAGAAAACCTTCATTCCAATGTGCTCGTTTCAAAATTCAAAATTCAAATAGTGCAAGGGGTTAACGGGGAATAACAGGGAGCCATCTTTGGCTTGACTAGCGACCATAAGTCCCACGAATAAAATGGTGGCAGCTCGTGGAGTCCTCTTTCCCCAGAAACTCAGCGACCCGCCATAAAATCGATCATTTCCAAGTTGCAACTCCGAGGGTCAGTATTCCCTATGCATCGAAACGCACTGCGCTCTCCCTATTTCACCCTGCCCTTTTTCTCTCTCTCTCTTTCTCTCTGCCTTCCCCTTTTGCTCTCTCTATCGCGGGACCGTGAAGCAATTAGGCAGCGGTGTACACGCGTGTAATACTCGGGATAATGCGTCCACGGAGGGAGATCCGTGCAGGCCTCTAAAAACCATTCGGAAACTTTATGATACACCGGCAGCGTATAACGGCGGATTAAGTCACGGGACCAGGGAACGTCCCCGTTTTGCACCGCGTCGGAACATCGTACTGCGCCTTGGGGACTTTCCATCTAGCCGGAGGGCAGAGGGACGAATCGCTCGTATAAAAATACCATTATCAAACGTCTAGACGCGAACTACCTAACTCGCTGTCGCGACGGAGAACTGCCGCCCTTAGGTTTCAATGCATCCTCTCGCCCTAAGGCTTCATACCTCGAATACATTTATAACCTTCCACGATTTTCACTCCTCTTCTTTGCCACCCTTTACACTCGTTCTCGTATCAACGCGTTGACCGGCGCACGCGGTTAGGCCATTCGTAGCCAACAGGCGAAATAAAACTCAATTTAGACGAGAATCCACGCGAGCTGATTCCTTATACTCTTTCATGTCGTTTATCAATCCTAAAAATTGTTGTACTACTGTTTAACCCTTTGTACTCCGCTGTACCCTCTCGTGATCAAAATTGCACGAAGTGCAAACGGTTAAATAATAGTCTGACAATTTTTAATGGTGCCTCGGAGTCACCGTTCGAGTACAAAGGGTTAATGGGATACAGATTTATTCAACTCTTCTTGAATGAAAATTTTCAATTAAACTAAATCGATGCGTGATTTTCGGCAGAGACAGCTCTTCACACGTTTAACGTTTAACACGTTGAATGCGGCGCCATTTTGCTTAGCTGTCGCGTCACATTTTATTTACCTGTAAACGGAAGTAATGCAACTGTGCTGAAGCAAAATCTATTGAAATAGTTGGAATATTTCTGAATATTATATGAATTATCTATAACATATTAATTTGTAAATTTGATAAAGTCAGTCCCCAGGGATTGCCATAGCATTCGACCGTGTTAAACGTTAAACTTTGTCCTGGTTCCCCCGATTACTCCCTAACAGCATGCTAGCAGGATCGGTGTTCCATGGCGTATGACAAATACGGCGTTCTTAATGTTACTATTTTGATGAATCATCCGTGACATTGGTCTTACCCCATGGAAAGTAGTTTTCGATGTAGAGCCTGCCGTCGGCTCCAGCTGATCGAGATAATAGCTCCCCCTCGATCACAAATCACGCTCGCCATGTGTTCCTCTGTGTGACCCATCGCGTGTGGTATTAATTTCTCCGGTGGAAAGGATGATGGGAGCGGAGTAGGACTTGGAAACGCTGGAAAGATGAAAAATCACGAGGCTCGATACTTCAAAGAGGAGTGTCTGTTGCGCCGAGTCACGATCAAGTTGTTTGATCTATTCTTGACTGGCGGTACTCGCGATGACGCTGATGGAAGAGATACAGCAGATAAGGGACACGGACCTTAATTATTAATTGAATAGGACCTAGCAGATCCCTGCGCTATGGGAACCTAACGGGCTCAAACTCCGTGAACGATCTGAGAAATAAGAATAATTATTCAACAGTTTATTAACATTATTTAACACTAGAATTACTGAACAATAAATCTAACGATATACATTGATTTTTAATAATAGGAGACTGCATCTATTAACATATCAATTGCTTAATTGACGACCTCGATAATTCCATAAATCTAAATTAATTTATTTAATGAAGCTGCGATTGAAAACTTTAAATTTATGGCATGCAGTTATCTATAAATCTTCTTGTATTTTTCAGACATCAACTAAATCGAATGTGAATATTATAACATGTATTAATTTTATTATATAATTAAAACGAACATATTAACGTACAATTTTATTTTTTCGATAAATTTATTTTATTCTATAAATTGTTAAAAACTCAACCGTTGCACGAAGACACAATTTTAATTCGAGGTACAAGATGCAAAGTGGATAATATAAAAGAACTTCGACATTTTCCAATAAAATCTTTGACTGTCTTATTTATATTTGCAACGAGTTTAGATTGCAATTTAACCCTTCCCATTAGAAAGGTTGTTCCATGACGCCAGTAAAAATTGCTGTATTATAATTCAAGACAATCTACGTATTATACAATTATTAAAAATCAATGGTTGCACGAAGAAACAATTTTAATTCAAGATACACAATGCAAAATGGATACTATAGAATTTTCGAAACAGTTCGACAGGAAAGGGTTGATACTCCGTTGATACTCCGAAAGAGTTGAAATCCATGCATTCGCGAATCGCTGGTTAACGATCACCCGCAGATTCCTCTATTTTGCAAAGTTGAACGCTTAGGATGCTAACGAGATGGCCGAGCATAGCTTGTCGATCATTAATATCCAATGGCGTCGGAAAAAGCATCCGGGATGCGAGCCCATAGACGAATTAGCATATTATGGTCAACGAACTGCGGCGGTCTGGAGGTTTAGAAATGAATCAAAGTAAAAAGAAAGCTGGCGAAAAGAAATTAGCATGAAGAGCCGGGGTCTCGATGATTGATGAACTCCGTGCCCGTCGTGAAACAGGAAGGGACGACCGGTGTTAATTACCAAGGTTCGCGTATTCTCGCTTGTACTTCCTCCCCCGTCCCTCCTTCTTCGGCCATTGGAATTATAATTGCTTGGAAAAAGTTAAATAATCTCCTTTCATCAATGTAGAAAATTTGGAAAAAGTATATCAATCGCCCAATTATTTATTTAGGATATATTGCTGATCTCACTGTGAAGTTTAAAATGACTATCCTCCAAATAACATCGGTACTTATGCGTTGTTCTTCTTCCTTGCAGGTCGCTGACGTTCTGGGGGAATTAGGTGCGCGCTTAGGGACCAGTTGGTAAGTAATTACTTGAATCTTATTAGAGCGACACCCAGCGGTGAAACCTGCGGGAAAAACTGCAGGTAACGACATTCATCGTCCGTTTTTCCGGATTGCGTGCCGCACTGCAGGAAAACCTAACTGTAATCTGTCGATGCCTCGTGCAGTAATTAACTTTCGCGGGGTTGGAGGGGAAGGGGTTAAAAAGAATTGGACGCGAGGCCGTACACGGTTTCCTTGATCGCTGTGTGATGGCGAGAGGGAGGTATTATGAAAATTATTTGCTGAACACGATTTTTATTTAATTATTATCGTCGATGTGTGCGAGAACGTCGGGTCTGACATGTCACCCGTGTCACCGACGCTGTACAGACACTGTTATTTGATCTCTTGTGCGATGACTTTTTTGTGAAACGCTTTCGAACTCATACGTGACACTTCTCCGATTAAAATGATAGGGAACACGTAGCGATGTCAATCATGTTTAGTTATTTAATACGCGACACTGTAGAACTTGGATTATTTAAAAGAAATATGATATTCTGTAAAATTATGAATTATGAAATAATTGGAAATATGATGTTCTGTAAAATGGCCACAATTCTACGGATAAGTGGTGTGCAAAAGAAAAATTAAAAATATGAAACAATTAGTAAATATGATATTCTGTAAAACAGTCACAATTATATTGATAAAAGCTCCCCAAAAGAAAAATTAGAAATATGAAATAATTAGTAGATATGATATTGTGTAAAACAGTGACAATTGTACTGATAAAAGCTATGAAAAGGGTTCTCCGGAACGGTGGAAGCGGCCGTAGCCTAATTTAAAGAATCGCATGTGTACACTGGATGATTTTGACCGAGTTTCGTAATTTTCGAAAGGTTCGTGCTCGGTGGGCTAATTGAGAAGCCGAAGAATAAGCTGGAAACTCGTTCAAGATGGATGCCGGCCACTTTTATCGTTGCAATAAGCGTGTTGTCCCGAATAGGGCATTGCTACGTGTTCCTCGAGTAGGTAGAGTGGGCCAATTACTTTGAAATATCTGCACCCTTTTCAACAAGCCGGAAAAATGGCGGTCCCCGAGACGTACACGGCCTCGGGTAGACGGGATTCAGCTTAAGTGGAACGTATGACCGACTTTCGAGCGTGGAAAAGCGATATATCGCGGTGCACGATGCATTTCCCGCTTGGTCTTGAATTATGATAGGGCACACGCTCTGTATCCGACGGAGAGATACTTATTGAGCGTCGGATTCGATGAAAATGAAATCGTAATTGTGGCCGGGTCACGCTTTATACGTCCCTTGTGATCTCGTTTCTCGATATCGCATTCTGGAGAGGCTTTTCCCCACTTGTTAACTATTAACAAGCCTCACCATCGATATAAACAATTTTTATTTTACGTAAAGACACGCAGAAGATCGATAAAAATTTATGTACGATTTTTATTTTGTACGAAGTATCGCTAAAAACTCTACAATTTCGTTTTCGGTCCTGAAAATATTCGATGTGAAAAAGAAATATTAGGTGAACAGAAAGAGGTTCGTGTTACGTATCAATTACTGTACTCGCTCACGAAGTTTCATGATTATCTGAATTCACGGGTTCCCCAATCTACTTATTAAGTGACTCATCAGAAACCGGACTCGTTTTCGCAACAACGGTGGATGTTATCTTTCGCGCAAACGCATACACGGTGTCGACAAAGTAACCTGCGCAAGCGAGCTAGAAAATTTTCCGTGGAAACAGTACGTCCTTAGAAGATTCGATCAATGATCAACGCAACTATTTTCATTAACAGCATTTTCGTATCGTAATCCATTGATCTATTCGGATTTAATAATTCTGAGTTACCCAACTGTGGTCACTGACCGCAATTATGGTCACTGACCGCAATTATGATCACTGATCGCAAGTCTAGTCATTGATTACAACTTTCTCGCTGAACGTAACTGAGTTCAATGATTAAAATCGTGGTCACTGATCACAACTGTGGTCACTGACCGTAATTAGAGTACCACTACCAAAAATAACGTCGTCGATTGACCACGGAAACCATCGCTGATCACAAGATTGTAAAGAAACGAATACATGAGATCAGATTCTTTGTAGTGAATAATATTGCCAGTAGATTTTTATCAAATATCCGCCTGATACTTTTCGCAATAGAATATTCCCAGTACGAACGACCATAACTTACCCGCCACCGTATACACCGACGAGAAGCAAGTCGGACGGTGGATGGGGACAGAAAATTTCGTTGTCGGGAGGCGTTTCTGGCAAAACGTACGAGGTTCGTTCGACGTTCCTTTCGAGCACTCCGACCCGTCGATCGCGTGTCCCTGAAACTCGTATGAATACGTGGAAAAATAGGTGGAAGTAACCTCTTCGGGGGTAAACTACCGTCGAGGGAGGAGCACAGGGGTTGAAGCGGCGTGCTGCGAATTCCAGATACGGCTTGCTCGCGCTCCAAATTCGTAACCCCGCCGCGCCAACCCTTCTTTCGAGGGTCGCTCCGTACCCTTAGCACCCGGAGAGACGGAGTTGTCTCCGAAAAGCTATCAGGAAGAACCATCTAATATTTGCAGCGATACCCGCGGTCTGCGAGAGAGAAGGAGAGAGAAAGAGAGAGAAAGAGAGAGAGAACTGGCATCCACCAGCACGCATAAAGAAGAATTCTGTTTGCCGTTGCCCCGGGGACTATGGCGGCCGATTCCTAAGAAAGGGAAAACTTATAAGTGGATTACAAGCCGGAGGGACCTGAATGGAACTTCGTGCCGTTTTCTCCACGGCGATTTTTTCCCGCACGGAATTCGCCAGCGAAACACAGAGAGGGCCGGACTTTAGCAACCGGCATAAATTCCGACGCCGGGATATTGAACGTTTCTAGGGTGGAGGGCTTCAAAGCGGGTCCGCCGGTGGTAGTTTTTGATAAGGGTTTCGCCGGGGACCTTCGCTACATTTTTTCCAGATCGTGAAATATACACATTTTAATCTCCTTCAGGCAAATATCTCGGAGAATATGAAGGACACAGGGGGAGAAGACGCTCGCAACGAAAGTTATAGGAGACCCCGGGGGGACGGATCACCGTCGAAATTTATTCGATCCTCGCGATCATCTACCGAACCGAAGTCAAATTTCCAAATGGGGATACGAATTTTTTTATTACCAGATAAGGGACATTTCACTTGACTCATGGGCACCGCGATTTCCCTTTTCTTTTTCATAACAGAGCCTGGAGATTCTTTCCCCCTTTCTTTTTATAAAAGAGACCGGTTTATTTGCATTTTCTTCTCAGGAAAATGGCCACACGAATCATGCGAAAGATCTTGGGTATGTTTGTAACATTATGCTTTTATGATTTTTGTGGTTTGGTCTGCAATGAAACAAGCTATTTAATTTTTTGTTTAGTAATTGAAGGAATTTAAATTGAATTCCTTGCTTGGGAAACTTTTGGAAATTCTGATTGTTGAGGAACCTCTGCTTTCCCTTTTCTGCGTCTACTCGCAGCCACTGTAGCAAAGAACCATACTGGATGACAGAATAATTATTAGTCCATGTTTAAAAAGAAATTTCTATGTTAATATATTTCGTTGCATTAAATTTAGTTGATATCTGAAGAATGCAAGAATTTTCACTTAATTTGTTAGACAAGTTTTCGTAATTTAAAACGCATCTGCGTGAAACTTTTTACAAATCTCTTTGACACAAACACGGCGGATGAAAAGACTGTTTTAAACAGTGCTGCAAAGAGTTGCAGCGGAGTTTCGAGTGCGAGGAGTTTAAAACAGCGTTGGAACGAAGTGTCGCTGTGTTAATAAAGTAAATCGATTAAATTAATTTGCATATCGCGGAGATATAAATCGTCGTCGGGTACAATTGAATCCGCGACCCGACGGTTTCCGGTTGGTCCGTTTAGCCACGGTTTAACCGGCAGATGAGAAGAAGAGGGAGAGAAAGAGAGAAGAGGAAAAGAAAATTGTACGAACGTAAGGTGAAACGAGTCGTAAATAAATCGACGATGTTATTCACGGTTCGCTCGTTATTTTCTTCTGTCCCTGCGGCGTCACTTCTCGCGAGCCCTTTTATTTCATTCTCCCTCCGCTTCTGTTCGCCGCGTGCTACCACGCATCGAGATCGAGTTAGCGATGAACGCCAGAAAATAACAGATCGAAATACGGTGGGGAACATTCCTGTAAATTAACACTTTTCTTCAGAGGATACAATTTGCCGAATTTATGGAAGCACTAAAAGTATTACACTAAAAGTTTTCTTAAAATAAAAATAATGCCTCTTCCAAAATTGCCAATTTTCCAACGCTAAAACCTGCGTTGATCCTTCCTTAACAGAGATATTCCTTTCTGCAGCGACGAAGGAAATCGGAAACAGAAGGGCGTCGGCGGCAGATAAATCGTTCGATTATTCCCAGAGGTTGGATCCCTGATTCGGTAGTTCCGATTCGATATCGCGTCACGCCCTTGTTCTCTGATTGCCACGTAGCGATCTTGCGGTGGTAAAACGGGCGCACGCAATGCGTTCTGCATTAGAAGAGTCCTCGTATAAAAGCTGGAACGGGATCTGAGACCGCGTTTGTTCCCTAGTCTCTTTCTCTTTCCTTCTTCCTTTCATTCTCTCTTCTCTCTCCTGTGTCTCTGCTGATTCTGGCTGGCTGCCGGTGTCCAGGAAAGGTCGAACGTGACGAAACAAACGTTCACAACCGACTCCCGAACCCCGACGAACGAACACGAGGCCACACGGTCTTCGGCAGTAGGTTCACGTACGATCGCCCGAAGACGCGCACTTGACACTCGGCACCATCGACGAATTCACACGCGACGCCGTTTCCGGAATACCAACGCCGGGAAAACGAGGCGGAGAGGAAAGCCCCGACACCTTACCGCGGAGCTTCTGTTCCGAACAGACCGAACGAATCACTCGAGGGAGATTACCGTTGCTCAAGAGGTTTGAGGTTTCTCGAGTGGCCACTTTGCCCCGCTGCCGAGCTCAGCCGCGTCGAGAGCGGTCTGTATTTTTCGGAAGATCGTTTCGACCATCTTCAGATACTCCGATCAGCCATTTGCGAGCGATGCGTGCCGTGATACATTTACGTCTCGTTTTATTCTAGCACGGCTCGGCCACCCAACGAATGGCCTATTCAAGTTGCCATCCACAAATTTCCTAGGGAAAAATCCTGAGGAAAAATCCCTCTTTAACACGTTAAGCGCCACGCCGAATTTCTGTGCCGTTCCGTTCAAGCCACGATTTTAAGAAGGGGTATACCTTCAATATTTAGCGATTTCGTGGCAATATTTGGCAAAACTTTGAAGTCGTGCCCCGGCCAAACTATTAGAGCTATCGACATGAATCAAACGCGAAAATCTTCGTTAAACCTTCCTCTTTAAGAAGAGCCCCCAGAATTTAGGCTAGCATAACAGGGAAATCCAGGGGGCTTCGTTTTATCAACCCTAATTTTTCCCATTTTCGCGATTGATCGTCCCGACACTTTAAAGTCGCGCCACAGCTGCAATTCGATTCCGATCGAGCTAAAAATTGGTATACACTCTCTCTGCGTGTCTAGAAACATGTAGTCAAAATTACAAAAGAATCTGGGACCTAAAGATTTTTCGCGATTTTAAGAAGGGGTATACCTTCAATATTTAGCGATTTCGTGGCAATATTTAGCAAAACTTTGAAGTCGTGCCCCGGCCAAACCATTAGAGCTATCGACATGAATCCAACGCGAAAATCTTCGTTAAACCTTCCTCTTTAAGAAGAGCCCCCAGAATTTAGGCTAGCATAACAGGGAAATCCAGGGGGCTTCGTTTTATCAACCCTAATTTTTCCCATTTTCGCGATTGATCGTCCCGACACTTTAAAGTCGCGCCACGGCTGCAATTCGATTCCGATCGACTTAAAAATTGGTATATACTCTGATCGCGCGTCTAGAAACATGTAGTCAAAATTACAAAAGAATCTGAGACCTAAAGATTTTTCGCGATTTTAAGAAGGGGGTTACCTTCAATATTTCTCAATATTTGCCAATATTTGGCAAATCTTTGAAGTCGTGCCTAAAATCTTCCCCAAACCTTCCTCTTTAAATACAGGGTGTCCCAAAAGTATCGATCGTTTGAAATCCGATAAGGCGATGATCTTGAGTGTTCTTTTCGGCTCCTAATCGTCTAAACCGAGGAGCGGAGCGGTTCACTAACAATGGGTCAAACCAGCCGCGGGGTTAGGCGCGGATCAACGGCGCAGCCTGATGAAGTTAAGTGGCCGGACGGTGCCGGGCTAATTAAGTTAGTTAGTTCGGAGGTTTGCGCTGGAACCTGCATTAACCGGCTGAATGTGGGAAATGTTATTTACGACACTTTCGGCACGGCCGTTCCCTTAAACACGATGAAACCGCCGCGCTTGCGACTCCGTGAGACCTCTTGAATCAATATCTGTCGCGAGCGGGGTTGCCGACCGGAAACTTCCATTTCGACAGGGAAGAAAATTTTGACAGAATCATTAACTTCTTCGAGGGAAAGACCGAGCGAACTTCGCCGTTGTTTTTGAAGATTTCGAGAAAGTTCTCTCAGGCTCGTTCTGCTCGGGAATTTAGCAATTCCGGTTGGTTATCGTCTTTCGACTTCTACTATTTTCAAAGTTTTCCTCGGGGGGTGAGTCTATTGCCGTTTGCACTCTTTCGCCGTACCGTGTCCTCGGACTCGGTTTGCTCCTTCAATTACCTAATTACTTCTCGAAGAACTCCCCGGTTCGTTTTCTGCTCCAAAAATTTCGCCTCTCTCGCGTCGGTTTTTCTGCCGGATCTTTGTGCAACGTTTTCTAAAGTATTGTAATTCGACGGAAGGAAGACTATTTTCCTTGGACATCAAAACTTGTATTTTCCTTGCAGGTAGCAGCCGAAAGAAACCTCTCTGTAGGCAAAGCTAACCCACAAACGTAGACACAAAGTTTGGTAATTACATTGTCCGTTGTGTTTCTCTTGCAGATCTTGTCTGTTGCACGTTCATCTGTTTTCTGTATCTTCATTGTCTCCTCTCAATTTCGTAACGACTTCTGGGGAAACTCCAGTCCGTTTTCTACCTTCACATCTTTCTGCAAGTAATAGTTTAGTTATCAGAAACTACAGAGAATTTATAAATGTAATAGAAACATTTTTATAAATTCGGTAGTTGCAAAAGAAAATATTGTGGACCAGTGAAAATGATTGGATTGGTTCTAGCATTGAAGAAAAATATTTCCCATCGGCGAAGAATAATTCTCAGCGATCTTCGTGCAATTTCTTGATCGGTTTCGTTTTTACCGTATCCCTCTCAATTTATTCGCATTGATCGATAGGAACGGTGTTATGTATTTCACGAAAGCAATCTTTCTCCGGGAATTCCCGAAAAAGATCGGCCGGGAAGGGGTGGCTGCGAGGCGCTTAGCTCGCATTCCGCTGGCAATTTCGCAATTTTTCAATTCCGCCGGAAGAACCGGAAGCGGTTCGTTCGCACCTCGGGCCGTTCTCGCCGAATTATTTGAAGAAGGAGCGTTTCGATTCGGTCTATAATATATCTGGTCGATTTCTAAACGATCGCCAGAAACGGATCGCGTCCTTACTTTATTTTTCATCACACGATGGAGCAGAGATGAAAGCGTGTGTTCCCCCCATCCTCGAGGAAGACGATCTCCGGTTCCTTCCAGCCGTCTGAATGCGCAAGGGTTGAGGCGACTGTATCTCGATATTACAAAAGTTCGTCTAGACTGAATCGCGAAGCGGCCAGAAAACCAGCCAGCAAACGCTATCTCGCACTCCGTTCTCTCTCGCTCTCTCCCTCGCTCTCTTTATCTTTCGCGCATGCCTTTTTGTATAGGGAAAGATTGCTAAGCTCCGCTTAGGGGTAATTTGTGAGAAGCCATCGCCAGGATGCTAAGACGCCGACGAGCAGCCACGCTTGCCAACCCCTGCCGCGCGGAGACACGTCGATAATGCGGGGCTGAGTCAACAATTTCAGCTGGAAGCTGTAATACGAACCACTTTTTCCCTTTTAAACGCTGGCCCAAAATTAACGCAACATTTCCCACCATTTTTTTTTAACACAGTTTTCTTTGAAATTCTTTTCTGAATTGTGTATCTTTCTGCCTCCACACTGGAGCCAAATATATCGAACTTGCTTTCGTCAGTAAAAATGAATTTATTTCAAGGTGGCGTCGACTTGGCCGATGCAATTTGTTCGGTCGTCGGATCATCGACACACACACAGTGCTAATCTCCTAATTGTAACAAGGTAAAATTACGAGGGTTCGCCTCCACCTCTTCCTGTTCATGTTCATGTTCGACGGCAGACACCCGAGAACTCTTGTTTGCTAGACCACAGCCGATCTACTCCTCCCTGTGCGAGCTCTGCGACTGGGCTGCACCCAGCGAACAAAGGTAGGCGTTGCGTGTGCTCGTCAGTTTATAGACGGTCTGCTCCTCCCTGTATTTGAGGAACAACTGGTCTCCGACCGGCCAGACAAAGCCTCTGCCTGCTCAATTTTTGCCGAGCCACAAACGGTCTCCGGGTCTACTTGCATAAATAAAAGAGAACTTTCTGCTATTATCTGTTTCCTACCGACGCGATAGATCCGCCGACGCTCCGTACACACGGGGGATCGTAAATCTACTCGGATACAACGTGTTAACCCTTTGACAGTCTCCAAAGAGATTCCCGGAGCATTCAAAATAGCAGACCAGAACGATCAATCTGACAAATTCAAATCGAACGAGAATTTCGCAGGACTTAGAAGAGTGGCCATTTCGTGGCCACTTTTCAAAGTGTACAGAGGTGGAGAAAGGAAAGAAACGACGGTTATATCGAAATTGACAACTCCTAAATAGAACAAGTTAACAA
>CM052086.1:1209489-1230809 GCA_028453745.1 Agapostemon virescens
TCTTATAGTGCGTTCTTCCAGCTTTAATTTAAGCTATGGGAAGTATTAAAAATCTCAAGAAACACGTTCAGAAATCATTTGGGAGGAACCCATGAATTTCCAGGCAAACCCTCCTGAGCTGGTTATTGCGATTAATTAATTGCCCTAAATGCCATAGTGTTTTCTTTTAGATTTGAGTGCCCCTATCTTATAGTGCGTTCTTTCAGCTTTAATTTAAGCTATGGAAAGTATTAAAAATCTCAAAAAACACGTTCAGAAATCATTTGGAAGAAACCCATGAATTTCCCGGCAAACCCTCCTCAGCTGGTTATTGGGATTAATTAATTGCCCTAAATGCCACAGTGTTTTCTTTTAGATTTGAGTGCTCCTATCTTATAGTGCGTTTTTCTAGCTTTAATTTAAGCTATGGAAAGTATTAAAAATCTCAAGAAATACATTCTGAAATCATTTGGGAGGAACCGATGAAAGTCGTGACGGACCCCCCTGAGCTGGTGATTGCAATTAATTAATTGCCCTAACTGCCACAGTGTTTTTTGTATGATTTGAGTGCCCCTATCTTGTAGTACGTTCTTGCAGCTTTAATTTAAGCTATGAAAAGTTGTAAAAATCTCAAGAAACACATTCTGAAATCATTTGGGAGAAATCCATAATAGTCGCGACAAGTCTCCCTGTGCTAGTGGTCGTGATTAATTAAACTGGCGATTTTATACATTTAAAAACGCAATTGATATTCGACGATCGACGACGATAGATCGTCGATATCGCAAAGATGCATCCGCGAGGGAATATACCGGAGGGGGTCGAAGAAAGAAGCATTTCGATAAATGGGAATGGCTGGTACGATTGTTTCGCTCGGTTGCAATTTGTTTTTGCGAGCCGTTAATAAGTCCTGGACGATTGCTAATTAGCCGAGAACTTGATAGAGACAATTCCGTGGAAAGAGATTGTTTGAAGGCCGATAAAGGGGTGAAAGGGTCGCGGTGGAAATAAAACTGCGTCGACCCCATTAAGGCGCGTTTCCCCGGAAAGTGGGCAAACATTTGGATAACCGGCTCGTAGTGACATTTTCGCGACGCGACGGAATTCCCCGCGGCCGCGTCTATTAACGGCCGCTGTTTGTATGTATAATGTTCCGTTCCACGATGCTTTCCATTTCCTGGATTTTCTACTTTTCCACCGGAGGGGCGGGTTGCCCTTTTCTTCCGTCGAGTATGCTCCTCTTCTTTTATCTCCCTCTCCCTTTCCCTCTCTGTCTCTCTGTCTCTCTGTCTCTCTCTGTTTCGGCTATTTTCTCTCCCTCTCGCCAACGCTCTTTGTCTGCCCTTGCCGCGAAATTACGTTTTAATTCAACGCCGCGTAACGCGGACCTGACGGACACGCGGTCGCGTAATATTTTTCGGGAGAGGGACTCTTTATGAAAACGCGGGGACGCGTGAACAAGTCCGTTTTCGTCCTTTGTTCTTCTTCCGCGTCAGTTATTGTGCGGATTAACCCCTCCCCCTTCGCTGCACAATCGTTCATTCACAAAAGACCGCTAACGAAATATTTTGCTTGACGATTCGAAATCAATTCGAGTAGGATCGTTCCCTGGAAGGGTTTTCGTCGCAAAGAGATCGCAATAATTCGTCGCCGTTGAGAGATAACGGCGGAAAAGCGTTCTTTCTCTCAAGAGTCCTCTATCTCTCGGCAAGGAAAGCTCGCGGATTGATTAACTACCATTTCCGAAGGCGGCACGGCCTCCTTCCAGAACAGAGATTTATCGTTCCTCTTACACATTGTAAAGCGAAACGCGTCCGGGCACAATTACACAGCGGGCTTAGTCTCTCCGGTAATAAACCATACTTTGTATTACCTAAGCTCAAGAATCCGACGCGGGATCGCACCGATAAGCCTGATTTACGAGCGTTACGCGGCCGTCGAAGGAGCCGGCGCGAATTTTGCCACGATTTTCACTCTCCGTGGAAACGCACCACTCTCGAAATCGCCAAAGCAGACCTGCGAAAATCGCAAACATTCGCAAGTCGACCGCAAACGGCCATTTCGTACTCACAAACTCGAACAGTAACTACTCTATTGTAGGAAAGTCGTAGGGAAATTTAAAATCAACCCTTTGCACTCGTAGCTGTTTCAACTCGTAGTCCAAGGCATCTTTTGGACCTAAAATATTTTCGTTCTACAGGACCCATTTCATCCTTATGCATTCGAAATTTGTTTAGTATTACTCGTCCAAGAAAAATTATTTTTCATTTGAATATATAGGTTTATAATTTCTGATTTTTCGTTTCCCCAATTCTTTTGGATTAAATACAAAAATTCGCCCCACAGAGGGTTAATTTAATCGCTCGAGACCGTGTAGATAATTAACTGATGCTCTAAATAAAATAGAAGACTCTGTAAGACTTTGTAATATTTATTTTCCTGCTCTAACACGATATTAGAAAATATAGAAAATTGTAGAATGGTTGATAGAATCGTCAGAATATTTATACTTTTGAAGGGGGATGCAACTGCGAACGGAGGGGGGATTTTCTGGATTCCGTTAGGAACAGATCGAGAAATATTCCGCATAAAGATGCGCAATCTAGGCTATCGGTTTCTAATTATAACGAAATACCTTAGAGATTGGATTATCGATTACGGTGTCCGCGTATTCTCGTGTCTCGCAGTGTGTCAAGGCGAACCCCGACTGCCAGTGCGCATTAGGGGCCACAGGAGGAAAAAGCTTGATTTTCTCGTTTTTGCGCGGGGTTCTGGCTAGGAAAATAAAGGAGGAGGCGAGATAATAGTGGCAACGGAGACCGAAGCAACGTTTTGGGATCAGGGGATTTCCCCTGGTAAATTAAGACCTCCAAGCCTGCTGCTGTGGTCCGTCTGGAGATCGAACCCTTGAGCAAACATCGGGACTCTTGGTTACGATGTTGGCACGCCTGACGTGGTTTCGATAGCCCGGTTACGCTTCCCCTTTACGGTTGATCGGCTGACTTTGCACGGTATTTGATTTTTCCGTGTCCCTCTGTGTTTCTCTTCCGAAGATTTCTTCGTCTTTGTAGCAGAGATTTTAATAATAGATTAACGGAAATTGAGTACAGCACGGTATATATCGTATTAAGTTGTAATACCGGATTTATTTTATTCCTATTTTGGAATTCAATTTAATTCAGGTCCATCTATGATTCAGAACTCAACTTATTCAGAGTTCAGTGCATTCATAACTCAACTCATTCAAAGTTCAATACTTGAAAGGACTGAACTTATTCAAAGTTTAATGAATTCAGAATTTAACTCATCCAAAGTTCAATACATTCAGAACATAACTCATTCAAAGTTCAATGCATTCAGAACTCAACTTATTCAAAGTTCAGTGCATTCAGAACTCAACTCATTCAAAATTAAATGCATTCATAACTCAACTCATTCAAAGTTCAATACTTTCAGGACTGAACTTATTCAAAGTTTAATGAATTCAGAACTTAACTCATTCAAAGTTCAGTGCATTGAGAATTCAACTCATTCAAAGTCTAATACATTCAGAACTGAACTCATTCAAAGTTCAACGCGTTCAGAACTGAACTCATTAAAAATTCAACGCATTCAGAACTGAACTCATTAAAAATTCAATACATTTGTGGACCAACTTATTGAAATTTTAACGAATTAGAAAATCAATTCATTAGTAATTCAACTGACTGATGGCCCAACTCGCTTCAAGGTTCGACTTATTAAAATAAAATAATTATTAAGACAAAATGTAATCATGAGAAAAAGAGGCTTCTTTCAAGAAATTTAAATTTCCTCCGTAGCTCGAACGCAGCCTTGTAGAAGTATCCAAAACACGAATCGCATGTCCCACGGGATCATCGTACCAGCGGACGTACGAAATAGGGGCCATTAGAATGGAACGGCTGTGTGCTCGAGCTTATTAAAGAAAAATATCAATCCGCTGTCGTCTGCAGTCCCGGTCGACGATTCCGCCCGGAAGCGGCATGGCAGTCCGATGCGGATGCGAGCGGTATACTAATAGGCACCGGTAACCGCCACCGGTAACCGCTACCGGCAAGCGAACCGACGATCGCAAAATTTTCCAGCGAAAATGCCACGCGGACCATTAGCCACGGAACGTATCGGGAAAGTCGTTCGGCGTGTTCGAAGCGCCGTAAAAGAGTGAAATTTTTGGAGTTTTCCTCCGCAACACCTAACCGTATCTGCAAGAGAGAGCCACTCTCCTAGGGGAAACTTCTGCTGGCGATGCTATCGAACTGTAGAAGTGCCAGCCAGTCGGAATGACTTTCGTTAAAAAATCCCCATCCTTGCTGAAATTCGTGGGAACTTATTAGATTTAATTAAATCGCCGTCGATTATCCCGCTGCGAAACCGCGTTTCCTTAATTTTGTTGAAACCAACCGCGGAACTGCTGCTTCTCAGACTTTTCTGAATTCTGAACAGTCGAACACTCGCGTGTTTATATCTGCCTAGCTCTGAGAACGATGATCTCGAAGAATTATCTTTGCCAAAGTAGTTTTTCATTTATTTCCCCATGTTTGTTAAAATTAATTAGGTACAACGTTGAAACTGCTTCGGAACTTTAAATGCCAGAATATTAATTTTTCTCGTATTGATATTTTAATTGTGAGGCAGTGGGTCGTATATGACCCATGCGGCCTGAATAAAAAGTGTTTAAAAATGGTCCCTCACAGAACATGCTAAACGTAACTTAGAGGTTCCAACAAAATTTCGTTAACAGATTAAATATGTTAGGTATCACTGACAGGAGGACAGGGCGCGTTGTTCGATGAAATAGCAAATTCGATAAACAAATAAAGAAGTTATTTGACGGAGAAAAAGCAACGGGATTGCCGAGGGGGAAAAAAGATCAGAGTTTCAATGCAATGAACGTTGTAACAAGGTTCCCGGAAAATTCGCCGATCCGAATATCTCAAAGTCCCGTCCAATTCAGCCCTGTCCGAGGACACGAGTGCTACAAAAGGCGATCGGTCCACAATGGGGGAGGACATCGGTGACCTACATACCTGTCAGGAACACGTTTCTCCTGCAGCGACGTCACCGACAAAAGGACCCGCGCCGTTTCGATCCCGATACCATCGAATCGACGTCGAGACGCAAGTTCTTGCTACTCGTACGTCTAAGGATACTAATGGACCCTGCCACCGGGTGTGTCGTCGACAAAAGGGTCCCCAGGTACATCAGAATTCTGTTAGGAAAACGCGCGGGTCCATTAGCCGCGAAACGTATCGCCATTTTAAAAAATCAAAGACACAGTTAAAAGAAATAGTTCAATACACTCAGAACTGAACTCATACAAAGTTCAATGCATTCAGAACTGAACTCAATTAAAGTTCAATACATCTAGAATTGAACTAATTCAATGTTCAACGCATTCAAAGTTCAATGCATTCAGAACTGAACTCATTCAAAGTTCAATGCATTCAGAACTCAACTCATTCAAAGTTCAATGCATTCAGAACTCAACTTATTCAAAGTTCAGTGCATTCAGAACTCAACTCATTCAAAGTTCAGTGCATTCAGAACTCAACTCATTCAAAATTAAATGCATTCATAACTCAACTCATTCAAAGTTCAATACTTTCAGGACTGAACTTATTCAAAGTTTAATGAATTCAGAATTTAACTCATCCAAAGTTCAATACATTCAGAACATAACTCATTCAAAGTTCAATGCATTCAGAACTCAACTTATTCAAAGTTCAATGCATTCAGAACTCAACTTATTCAAAGTTCAGTGCATTCAGAACTCAATTCATTCAAAGTTCAATGCATTCAGAACTGAACTTATTCAAAGTTCAATGAATTCAGAACTGAACTCATTCAAAGTTCAATGCATTCAGAACTCAACTCATTCAAAGTTCAAGGCATTCAGAATTGAATTCAGTGAAAGTTCAATGCATTCAGAACTGAATCAGCATCGAAAAATGATCGATTTAGCAAGGATGGTATTAATTTTACTCGTAGAGCATACCGACATTGTTCGAGAGAAGCAGCTTGGGACATTCTGCGCATGCAGGAAAGCTGGTTCGTGTGAGTGCCATTCGCTGTCTCACGGATCGGAAATACGAGTATCGGGTGGCGAGTGGAGAACGCTGCCCTTTCAGTTTGATAGTGTCACCTGTCTTTTGTAAGAGAAATTGCAGATTCCTTGGAGACGCTTTTCTTCGGTTCCTCGAGCTAGAAGGCGCGACACTCGCCTTTGTTTTTCGAAAGTCACAGCCAATGAAAAGTCGAGAGTCCATAAACGACAGGAAATGAAACGTTTACTCGCGAAATCTCGGGAATCGGTTAAAAGAGAATTATCGACATGGAAAATGAAAACCGCGGTTCATTCGTTAGTTTGTAATCTAAATATCGTTTAATACGCGTGTTTACGGCTTGATTTATAGAAGCAGGGAAGTATAGCCTATTAAAAGTTGCCCGGAGCTCTAAACGAGGCAAAATTTGTTTCATTAAAATGTAGCAAAAAGTTTTAAGCGCACTCGAATGTTCGTACGTGAAAAACTTAGCTTGCAGATTAACCATAAATCCGAATAACTAAATATTGTATTAAATCTAGAGAAGGTAGGGTCGATTATTTTCGAGAGTTTCCAACAATCTCGCTTTTGTATGGAGAGGGTAACTAAACTGATTTTTAAATTAATCGAACTTAATTTTGAATGATTGAAAAGGGCAGATGAAGTGACGTGTGCAAAAGTGAGATGCCATTACGGAAGTGTACGTATGAACGACGGAATCAATGGCCATTTCACCGTGACTCTACGAAGCGATCCTCTCTGCCATGATGATTACACGCGCATCGTTTTTTACCGAAGCCATTGTTGCGATTCAATGGCGACACAATGACCGCAATCGCAGCGTCGTGGTTCCGCGTAGCATTCTGTTATGCAACGTCGTATTGTCGAGCTTTTATCGAAGCTTCACCGTGGCGATTGCTTTTCTTCGGTAAAAGGATCATTCACTTTGATACGCAGTATTTAGTTCAACCAGAAAATGGAAATTCAAACGTTTCTATTCTATTTTCACGATAATTACGATAATCGCCAAGTTAGCCATCTTTAACTATAATAATTAAGAAAGAAAAAACTAGGGACCATTTTAAATTACTGGTTTGGTTGTTCTAGTGTTAAGTGCCATTATGGTTGCAGCGATTAGAATCCATTCGTAGTTCATAATATACTGAGAGAAGAATTTATAACCATGTCTGCTTGAATGAAGAAATTCATTCGAAACTTTCTGCTGAAAATATTTTTATAATTTCAATAATGAAGAAAGAAAAAATCAGGGACGACTAAAAATCACTGGTTTGGTTGTTCTAATGTGAAAGAAGAATTTATAACCATGTCTGCTTGAACGAAGAAATTCATTTGAAGCTTTCTGCTGAAAATATTTTTATAATTTCAATAATTAAGAAAGAAAAAATTATGGACGAGTAAAAATCAGTGGTTTGGCAGTGTTAGTATTAATTCTGTCGTTTTCGACGAGTTCTATATTGCATGGTGAAATTTTTTCAGCTCGCAACGACGGTTGCGAATGAAGCGATCACCGTTATTTAAAGTCGGTTTAATTAAATGGCGTTCCGATAATGAAATTGTTGCCGCGTATCAGATTTCAATGGAATTCGGCAACAGGAAAAATACATCGGACCGCATTTTCGATATGAGCCAGCAATTTTCCATAATTACGCGTAAAACTCTCTCGCACCCCGTCGTAAATCCGTGGAACGGTTACAATATCTAGATACCAATTAACCGGCGGCCATCGCTCCGACGCGAAATCGTCATTGTAAAAAACGAAATTGCATTAATTAAGACTCGTTCTTCGAGATGCATAAATTCGCGGGGCCTGTTGTAACAGTTCACCTTGGCGTTGCGCAATCTTCCATCGCTTATTTATTCGGGAGTCCTGTTTATTATGCAATTCGGGTAATGCGTTTAAATAATAGCAGTTTGCCTTTTAGAAAGCGCAGGCGGCCGGTGCAACGTTTATGCAACGCGATTCCGTGGAATGCAGCCCGCGTCCTCCCGTTTTTACAATGCCCCACGAAAAGGACATCGTCGCGTCCGTGTCCTTTAAAACCGTTGAAAGTGAAACTGCTCGAAAAATGGTCCGCGTAATGGCCCCGGCGATGCACCAAGCTGCAATCCCCCAAAGTTCACGGGTATGCTTTTCTACGAGACGCAGAAATAAATGAATAAATATCTATTTGGTTATTTTGCATTTTGCATTTTGCATATTTATTTTTATTTTTCCTTTGGTCTAATTATGTGGCAAAATTATTTTCCTTTGCCACTGACATTTTTCCCATTTTACAAGATGTAACAGAATATTCGAATCTATTAAAAAGGACTGGAATATTGTAAAGATTAACCCTTTGCACTCGAACGGTGAGGCGCCACTAACATTTTTTCGAGAAATAAACGTGTAAATTTCCTATTGATTTTTCTCCGGCGGGAATCAAAGCAGAGAAATCCTCAATCAAGGTGCCATTGTCATTTCTACGACTCATGCAAAAAGCGCAAGTGACCAGGTTTGTTAGTCACGATTCGAAAAAGTGAATGCTCGTACGGTGGTGCTGCAATCAACCTTTACAGGATCTTCAGGAGCATGAAATAGTGCATCGTCAGGACTATACGAGTACCGAAAATGTACTCGTTAAATTATAATTAACCCTTTTCTCCTGCTAAGCCAATGCACTTCTTCTGAGCTAGAAAACTTTCGTTCTAGATCATTTATATTCTCTTCCATAAACGTTTCTACCATTACGTACAATGTATGATGTACATTGTCTTGTAATAATGGCAAGACTGCATCTATTTTGAGCTTGTACCATTTTTATTACAATGTCTGTTTCAGTGAAGAAATTCATTCGAAGCTGTCCAATGTAGGTCCATTCATAATTTTTACCATTACTCCTCCTTGCAATGTTTAAATTAATTCTTTGCACTCGAAAGGCGACTCTGAGGCGTCAGTAAAAATGGCCACCCCACAATTCAGAACAGTTCTCATTTTATTAAATTTATTCACATTCTAGAAATTTCTAAACACGCAATTATTCTGTAAGAATGCAATTTGAATATTTGTTGCACAATATAAATAAGATTGCATAAAATAAAAATATTCCAGGTCTAAAAAACTGTCTTACCTTCCCTATTAAAATTGCTTCGAGTGGCAAGGGTTAAAAATGACTCTGATGCAGAACCAAACGATGTAAAAAGTTATTTTAAACAATAACAAGAATATAATGTACATAAATAAAATATAAGAATAAAAATAATAGAAGATAACGATGTAAAAATTATTTTAAATAATAGCATGGCAATTTTTAAGGGTGCCTCCAAGCCGCCATTCGAACTTCAAGGGTAAAATTCTTAAACGCCACTCGCTGGAAGCTTGCTGACGAAATCAGCTTTTCGAAAGGGCGAATTTAAAATTCATCCGGGCGACAGGCAGGCGAAATAAGGGAGGACTGAAACAAAAATGAGCCCGGGTCCTAATCAAGCCGCCATTGTCGTGCTCTCTATGAGTCTCGAAAGCGGAAGTGACCGCGGGGGTGTCCGCGGTTGTTCCATAAGAGAAAAAAGGGACGGTAGAAAAGGGAAAATGAATGCGGCGGTCGAATTTGGCCGTTCCCGGCTGGAATACATTACCGATACCGCAGATATATGGGCCGATTTCGAATCAGCCGTTGCTCGAACGATCCGATAAGTTTCGCAGTTGAATCCGCGAAGTTAAGCGGATTCGAGGGCCGGGAAAGGATTGCTGCGCCGACCCTAACTTTCGGGCCCGTCGAGCTCAATCTGTAATCCGATATCGATTGAATTCCCCTTCGATTCTGTTTTTTTCCCTCCCTTCTTTTTCCCCTTCTCTCTCTCTCTCGTTTATTTTCACCTCCTTCTTCCTCTTTTTTCCGCTCTCGGTTGAACGACCCCGGCTTCCGTCGCGCTTACACGACACGGAACATCGGCTCGACTGCGACAGGTGCTTCTCGCGCTGAAATCGAATTGTCCGACCGACGGAGCACGGCTCCCGAGTCGCGGATTAATTAACACGGGGACAGCTGATCAAGGCAGGCGCCGGTATCGAGGCCTCCGATCCCTGTTTGCCGATTTTTCCGCGACTGCTAATGGTCGATCCACCGTGATTGGTATTTCTTTCCTTTTTTCCTCTTTTTCCTCCTTTTCGTCGTGGAAAGTTGTAATGCCGAGGTTATCAAGAGCTCTCTCCTCCTACTACTCGGCATCATCCCCCAGCCGAGGTTTATTCACTAAATTAACCGTAAACAGGGACACCGGATGTCTACGCGCGGAAACCGCACCGAAATCGACGCCTAATTATTCGCGAGACAATACTAATTCAGTGATAGAGCTCCTTTATTTTCAAACAGTATTCTATGAACGTTTTAGCATTCGTGATACTTTTCTGTATCTCTGATGCTTCTCGTGTTCAACCCTTAACTCGTTGGACGCCATATTGTCACCGGTGACCGACACCGTTTATTTATTTATTACAATTGAAATTAACAATTCTTCGGGAACTTATTTTGTCATTATTATTAAGCATTAAGCAATGGTTGCCAGATGCACTAGCCTAAAAATTCCAAAGTCGAGGAGCAGAAGCCCAGGCCAACAATAGCAGCATCCTGCGATAAAACGTCGCCGCTCGCTACAATATTTTTCCATAAAAGTTCAGTTACAAGGTATAGAAAATTTATTTTGTCTTTTGCGCAGCGAACGCAGCAAACGCGATTGCTCTGCAGGGGGTTGCTGCTGCGCAAAATGTGTCCGTGCACCAGAGAAGTATGGAAAAATTCATTTGACGTTCGTTGTACAAGGTTAACAAAGAATATATGTCTGTAATAACATTTCCCTGAAAGGCTCTCTCTCGAAAAATGGGTTTCCCGTTGCTTTTACTAGATGTATTCAATTTTTCCCATGAAGGGTTGACAATCTATTTTTTGAAGAACGACAATACATTCTGCAAGATGATTTTTAAATTTCTTTCATCTCCCATGTGGCTTTTTCTTCCATTACTTTATGTTTAATAACATTTTTCTAAAAGGTTGCTACTTAAATACGTATTCTACATTTCTTTAGAGTATTCTGAACGCGGATTTCTCGCTAGTACTTCTCGATCCTGTGTGGACCCGAGGCGATATTAAAAATTGCCAGACTGTTGTTCGAAAGAATTTTTACATTAGAACGTTTGTATTTACGAAGTTTAATACAATTAACCTTTTGCACTCGAATGGCGCCTCTAAGGCGACAGTAAAAATTGCTCTACTATTATATGAAGAACTCTTACATTGCTAGGTTTGCAGTTGAGAAAACGATAAAAATGTTAAAGTTCTAAGTACGAGTCATAGTAATTAATTTCGTATGAACAGGAGGAAATGAACTATCTACAGTGGAGCTGTTATAGATGAAAATATTGTTTCGATTTTCGAGTGGAATTGCTTCGAGTGCAAAGGGTTAACAACAGTACCAAATGAGAATTGTTCAAGAAAATGTCTCGAGATAGGAATTAAAAGTCGCTTGGAGGTGCAATGAGTTAAATGCCCGCCCGAATATCTTCGGTCCGATCGAACCGACACGACCGCGCCTGAAAGACGTCGCTGTTCCTGTTCCTTTCGTTTTCTTTTTTCAGGCACGTGCCCCCGCGATGTTTAAAGCAATTGCCGAGGACTTTATCTGTCGGAGTTTCGTCGAGACGCGCCAGGGGCGGTCCGCGTTTCCCCCGCGGGTAAAAGTCCGCCCTGGGCAATAAATTGGCGCTACTCGAATCAACTTTTGCATTACGGCTCGGGCGAGCTCGTTACGTCGCCCCGACGAAATCCTGTTAGCTGCGTTGCAACCGTAATGAACTCGTCCGGCACGAAAGGAACCGTGGACGGAAGCTCTCGGGACTCCGGGAACCATTTAATGGGACGCCGGTCCTGTTTTCTTCGCTGGTAACGTCGCGGATTTGTAATTAGGGATGCTCCATAACGCCGAGCACACCCCCTGCTACCAACGGGGCCAAAAAGATTGTTTAAAACTGTGGCGGCTGTAACTTCTGCGCTCGCCGACAGAGGGACGACAGGATCAGACTTTCTCGCTAGTACTAACACTAAACGCCATCTTGGAATTCTCAATTTTTTGAGAATTCTGTGCGCCTAAACTTCAGTTATTAATTTTAAGCGAAAAGAAACGATTAATAAATATTGTTAGGTATTTGTAGAAAAGATTTCGTGAAAACTGAATTTTATTTTCTTCAAGGCTAAGAAAAATATAAGAAAGTACTGGTGAGTATTGTTAACTTTTGTTATTGGCAGTTTGGAGTTTTTATTTGCGGGCCGGAGCAATAAATTGACAAGCACACGTCGAAAGGAACGATTATGCAAATTATACCGTGAGTAAATGTCGACCGTTCGGGCCGGAGTATTACGGTCGCAGTCTGGCATAATGAAACCGTAACGTCCTTAACATAATTCTCGGAGAAGTTTTTAAATTTTCGCGGACCTTTCGACTGAAATATTCAGATCCAATTTATCGAGGAACATTAATATTACAACCGCCGGGAGGACTTGAACTTCACCTGTTATCCGCGACGTCTCCTGGCCGACTCGTAGTCGCGGGAGATAATATTTCACACGGAATATTAATAAACGATGTTATAACTTTTTCAACGGAGTTGAACTTTCGTTTTATCGTCGCCGTGCTCACCCCCGGACGGTAATTTCTCAAAGAACACTGAATCAAGAAGAAGCATCATAATTTCCTTTGAACAACTTTCTACACCGAAGATTCATTAATTTTTAATTCAACAATTTTGCACGCGACATAGCGCGTTGCCGTTATAACAGAGTCCCATCGTTCATCTCTGCAGAGTGAATTCTCGTTAAAGCAATCGCAAAATCTCCTGTTTAATTTTTCAGCAAATTTTAAAATCCGCAATCGCTTAGTTTGCAACCCAATAATTTAAAAATATTTGCGAATGCAATTCTGACCGGTGTTAAAATTACAAGAAGCTAGAATGGCTATTAAGCATCGATCGCGGACGGCGTTGTTTTGCCGAATCATCGAACAATCGAGGAAAACGGGGAAGATAATGAAGTCTAAGAACGGTCGAGCACGAACGAAAGGGAAACGGGACGACCGATTTCGCTGTCTTTTGCGACATCGTTCACGGTTTCGATTATTCACCGTCGACGATACTCAAACGGCGAATTCGAGCTATTAATGGCGCCGCGTGGTCGTAAACGAAAGCCCCTTGACTCGAGGAGAATCAATCGGAAGTAAATAGCCGTGCGGGGAAAGTGAACGTAAAACAATCTTCCGCGTGGTAAAACCGACGAACTATATCGTAATAAGAGTCGCGCTAAATTCGAATAAATGTAATCTTGCCGTGTTACAGCTTGGACGATGATAATTCATTAATAATTTCGAGTGAAATTGAAAAATCCGAAGATTCCAGGACAGCGAGTGTCTCTGTAAATTGGTAACTGGCTACGTACGAGTCGCCCGGCGCAAAAAGATAATGGGATGACTTGCGCCGCCGGCTTCTTTTGCGGAGAAGCAAGGAGGAGCGGAGTATTTCAGCGTCCCGCGCAAAGAAAAGGAGAAAATGTGTACGGCAGGAGATTTAATGATTCGGTGATAGAGATCTGAAGAGGGTTGCGCGTCCGCCATCCGCAGCCGACGATTGGGGAAACGATAGAATGAGCAAATGCGCACTCGATAAACATCAACGAGGTCGGGGAGACAAATATGGAGGGTTATCTGCGTCCCGATTACCACGGAATGGGATTCAGGCTAGTCGCGGATTGTTAACAGGCTTTCCTGTCATTTCTTTATGGCAAAAACTCTCGGCAAACTGTTCGGCAAGAATTCTACTTCTCTGTTTTAAACGCTAAACCAGCGAATACACATTGCTTTATGATAAAAACAAGCTTGCGATTATTCAAATGCAACTTTTACGTTAATACGTACTTCAACCGTTTGCGCTTCGAGCAATTTTAATCGAGAAATGTTTCTAGCTGGAATAGCACCTTAGGAATTTTATGCGACGGACTTTTGGCAATTAATAAATTGAATCAATAAAACGAATCGTCTGGCAAACGTTTCGCGAAAGAAAATGGCGAGATCTCGTAAGAATCGAACGTTCGCAAGACAATGCAAAACAAGATTAAACGATTTCAACAAACCGTTAAGCTAGGCGAACCTTAAGTGATTCCCGTATCGGCGAATCAGTGGCGCGCAAACCGAGCGTCCCTTATCTCGTGCAATGGTAGAGGGGACGTTCCGCCTGGATCGCGGGGCCATTATTAACGAGCGGTTCAGCCGGCCGAAAGATAAAAGCCCGAGGCCCATTAGCTCCGGCCTTGGCCAATTACGCGAAGGAGAATAGCTTCGGGTTCGGTGTAGTCGTGCTCTTCGTCCCGAGGAATCGCGAGCGGAAAGAAAACGATCATCCGCGTCACTCGCGCGGTATACCGAATCATGGCCATTTTAATATTATACAAGAGAAGTAACAAGATAGAATATTTGTGCAAACGGTGAACCTGTCGGATACTATTCTCGGTTTCTACCGACGGTTTTCTGCTTACTGTAGGACCACGTCGATCACCGGAGGAATTAGAGGATAAAACGGAAAATCGATCGAAAGTTCGGAGGAGTGTTCGGTCGGTCGTTTCTTGCGACGATTGCGGGAGACGCGACAGTAAGATCCGTAGGTTAGCCGGATGCCGGCTGAGATAACAAGGAATTCTTATTCGTATCCTTGTGGATCGGTATCTTAGCGAAATTTACCGGTCCCCGTTGTCTTCGCGGCTAAGCCTAAGTTTGGTGTGAACGCACCCTCAGGATTGCTCTTATCGGCAGTCGAGTGCCGGTGTGCCGGTCGTTTTCCACCCCTTTGGCTTATCTCGCCGGTGCGAAACCCTCTTTAGCCAACCGATTCTCTCTCGTTTCGCTCCCTCCCCTTCCTCGCGCCTCGGAAACAATACCTACCCCCGGCCGCACCGGCCGTCCAACCCCTCCTAAAAAGGTATCAAAGTTTTTAGCGACGGCAAAAAGCAAGAGGGTAGGGAATAGCTTAGGAGAGGAAAGCAGAAAGCTGGAGAACGCTTTATTTCGAGACGCGGCGACTGCTGCCTCCGACGTGTACCTACCCTCTTTCCTTACTCTCGCCGCGAGAACACGCGCGCGCAAACGCAACCCCTGCGCGCACCCCTTGTCCTAGAACTCGTAAAACCCTGTTAGATGCACTCCACACGGTTCACGCACCGCGTGCCCGGTTAAATGTCACCCCCATCGGCAGTTCGAACAAGTTTCGCCGCCATCTCCCACACCCCCGTCAACCACCCTCGCCGTTCGCATTCTTCCTACTCTTGCACCCCCTTTTTGCTCTCCCTCGTTCTTCCATTTTCCTCGATCTCTTCAGCCTTAACCCCTTCTCGCCGATGTTCCCTACCCTAACCGACCAACCCGACTTCTATTTTCTTACACCCTCATTTCGATCCACCCCATAGCTAGCTTTATTTCGTTCCCGGACCCTGCCATCCCCCTTTGCTCTTCCTTCACGGATATTATCGTTTTCTTTAGTCCTTCGGATTGAAGCTGCCTTGTCCTTTGCAGACTGTTCTGGTCCCAATTAAAACTGCGACTTTGTTGATCGGAGTGTCCGTCGGTCCATAGACTCCTCCAGAGGAATATTTAACCCTTTCACTGCTAAAGCCGTATACATACGATTTCACGAGTCTGAAAACTGTATGCATAAACTTCGGTTATAAATTCTAAGCGATGAAAATGATTAATAAATATTCTTGGGTATTTGTAGACAAGATTTCGTGAAAACTAAATTCTATTTTCTTCAAGACTAACAAGAATATACATCCAAGATAAATCCAGAATAAATAAATATTCAATCCAGATCCAAAATAAATTGTAGGCCAAGGAGTTAAATAAATTATTTTGTTCTTACGAAATTGTTTAGAGTTTCAATCGTCCGAAATAACATTCTGTGGAGAATAGCTAGAAATTTGACTTTTCTCTTTGTCGTTTCGTGGAGGATAAAGAAAAATCTAGTGACCGTTATCAGAAAATAAATTATAGGACAAGGGGTTGAATAAATAGCTTTGATCTTGCGAAATTGTTTAGATTTTTCTTTGGCCAGTTAAAGCGTTAATAGGAGCCAGTGGCAGAGCAATATCAGAATTCCATGTCCGAGCTGATAAATTCTCCACGGAGTCGGTCTTTTTATCGTGTTATCGCGTTCGTTTCCTTTGGTCCCGTTGATTTCCCAGGAAACAGAAAAGAGTCTGGTAGAAGATCTAAAAATTAACGGGGCCCCGGCGAGCCGACGTAACTTCCGGTTGCCGCGGGCGGTGCCGCGTGGGCGTAGCTCGACGGTTTAAAATTAAAAGCGGACAATCGCCGGCGCGATGCGATCGTGCAGCAGCGGATCGTGACACACGCGAAAAGAGTAGCCCCGAGGAAATTGAGTTATCGCGTCGGCGAGTGGATTGCTCGGCACGCGGATCGTACCAATGAAATTAAACGGCAATAATGAAACCGGCTGTTAAACTCCTTGCAAGCGTTACGCCCGCCTACGCCCGGATTGGCACAACAGCCTGCGAAACGTCCGGGAGAAATCCTAAGTAAAAATCCCTTTCGAGATGGCTGCATTCAAATGATTCGGTTTCATATTATTCCAAGTGAAAAATAAAATATGAGAATAATAAAAGACGGAGGTCATGGCGTTGTCATCGTAGAAACGTCCATCCTAGCCCCCGATTGGTCTATGTTTTTCCATTCGAAAAACGAAGCGTAGTATCGCGAATGGGCAGAGGAAAGAGTTCCCTGGAACAACTCCAGAAATTACCCGTTCAAGTAGCTCGAACACTTTCGGAGACGCGGCTGCATAATTTCGAAAAGCGAAAGGACCTCGTAAATACCGTTCTCGCCGTTTAATACGAGCGATGTTCGTTGACGTTTATTGGACACAGTTTGGCCGTACCGTTTCGACTCTGGTCCCGCCCCTGATTCGATCGTCGGTCACATAATCGGCGTCGGAATTACGGGCGCAATAAAAAGGCCCGGTGAAAATCGCGTCATTTATTTCGAGCATAAAGTGTGTAAGAATCGTAATTGAAGCGGTTGGTAACGGTGAATCAAGGGTCACAATAAACGAGGCAATAAAACGTCTAGGCGCGGTGCTGTAATCGTTGGTCCAGCCACTCGTTCGCCGAGCTTGTATTTTCGTCGTTCCTTCTATCGTCGTGAACAATCGCCGGAACTCGTTAAAACCCCTTACGTCTGTCAGTCGGCACGACGTACGTTAATAATGTACACTCTTCTGCATAATGACTGGCTGGTTTCTTTTCCCTTGCCCCTTGTCTCCTCTCTTCTCGGCTCTCTCCCTGTCCCTTTCGTTCTCTCCTCCCCGCGACCACCCCAAAACCCGTCTACCATGTCTCCTGTACGCGTTTCAAAGCCCGACGAAATGTCAAACGCTGCCAAATCGGTCCGCGA
Organism: Agapostemon virescens; assembly: GCA_028453745.1. Classification (NCBI taxonomy): domain Eukaryota; kingdom Metazoa; phylum Arthropoda; class Insecta; order Hymenoptera; family Halictidae; genus Agapostemon; species Agapostemon virescens. Next base: position 1,227,027 of record CM052086.1, read on the forward strand.
TTCTATCGCGGCTCATCTGGAAATTGCATCGTCAACGGTGCATCCTGCATAAGTCGACGTGTTTCCCGCCGGGATTTCGCGTTTCGCCGTTCCGTCGGGAACCGCTTGTTTATCGGGAATTAGCGGAAACGATACCGCTGCAAAATTACTCGTCATCGTTAGATCCTGGACAACCGATCGTCCTATCGCTCCACGGATGACCCGATAACGCCGTTTACACGTTCAATTTCGCCTTTCTCTCCACGATGTCGCATTATCTTGCAACAGCAATGGCGGCCAATCCAAATTGGGCCTCCAATCCACTACGAGCTATTTTAATTCCAACATCCAGACATTCTTTTTACCTGGAATAATTAAATTATAAATTGTACATTTTTAATTTTAAATTGCGTTGAGGCGATGCAATAAAAATCCCAGCATTTGTAGAAAACTCTACAACCCCCAAATAGCCGATTTCTATCTCTGGCTAGCACGTTTGTTAAGGATTCTTTTTAGGTATGCTCGCTTAGGTCCTTTCACTCGATACAATTCCTCAACAATTAAAAATAAAACTAAATCGGTACAGACTTTCCGGACACCCTCTTATAAATTTTCCATTACTCTACATAATTAGCGTCCATATTGGAACATTGAATGCATACATTTCTTATTGTCCGAAATATCGGATAAAATTTTGACGCTAGGCGACGTCAAATCGTACTTAATTCAATTTTTCTACAGCAAAGATCAGAAAATTGATGAACCTGGAATTATGACACTGGCTGAAATTCAGAAATTTTCAATTCTTGTTCTTACTTAAAATCCGCAATGATTTAGTTGCCAAGCCAACAGTGCCTCCAGACCGAAAGGGTTAAACGTTCCCGAATTTCGGTCTGATTTAACGGAGCACTATTGCGGACAGTGTAAGGATGTCACCGGCAATGATTTGGCTACGATCGAGTCACGGAACACGTTCAGATGGATGGAGGATCTCGAGGCTGTCGGTGACAAGGCTCGAGTATGAATCATGCGACCTCGTGTACGTGATCGAGCACGTTGGATCGGTAAGGCATACCCGGAAACAGGTGTCGACGATGACGTTGCATCCACCGGTCGTAGAGAACACGCGACCAACAGTTCTGCTCGCGTGTCGCCTCGTCTCCGTCGTTATCAAGCCTGCAAACACGAACTGGAAATTAAGATATCCACAATTTTCGCACTGGCTCCCGCGAATTTCCTGGTTATCACGCGATAATTTCTATTACGCGTTCTGCGTGCACTACGAGAAAGACACCGCCGAGATACCGATCGCTGTTAAATTATGTATTCTATTCCGGCCAACAATTCACGCTTTCCTTCTACTAATCACGACGAATGCGTGCCCTATTTCGGCCCTTGTCCCCTTGTCGGCTTTCCTAAAAACTTCACTTTTCTGGAGCAACTAGCTCCTAGCATTGATTTACTAAATGATATGGAAAAATAATTTTGAAATAATTCTAATTGCTAGAAATTACGTGGGAAAGTAGAAAAGACATTTTTTTAAAAGATTTGTTACTTCAACTCGTATTGAAAATTTCAAATATTCGTTTTTCAGAAGTGCGTTAGTTATACGCATGCTGAAAGTCTCACCGAAATCGATTGACATGGCGGAAATTGCACAGTTAGCCTGCATAAGAAAAGTCTCTAGGCGACTGGGAAGAGTTCCGAGGCATTACGGTCAGCCGGCTAAGACAGTCCTAGAAGAACGAACTTTAAGTCCCGGTAAATCCTAAGTATCCTGTTCTTTCTTTTTTCGTTTTTACGGATCCGCATAATGTCGGGCTGACAATGTTAATGCTTGGTTATGTTGAGCATCCTAATAAGTGGCTCTCAGCTTTGTGGGAATTCTTATTGCGGTTGCACGGAAGAACGGTTTCGTTTGTGGCCGTGCGCGCCGAGCGGTTTAAGCACCGGTGACCCTAAGAATGACACTGTACTTTGTGCAGTTGCACTGCCATTACCATTGCGTTTCGGTCTATCTCGAAGGTGACTACCGTCGAGAGTCATTCTGCTTGATAGTTTTCTTCTGAATAACGTTTGCCGTGTACGTAGCGCGAGGAATAATTCATCTTTCCGGAAAACGAATACTTGAATATCAAATCAACCCCGTAACCCTTTCGCAGTCGATGGACGCTGTTCGCAAAATATTCTCCAGCATCAACGTAATGTAATTAGAAGTTATAGACAATATGCCTAAGCGGTTGCGACGCGTAGTTAAAGCTACAGGCTATCCAACGAAATATTAATTATTGCTTATGTTAATAATTTTCATGCCAGCCTGTTATCGTCAGCCAACGAAATCACGCTGACGCGCCAATCGAAATGGCGACGCAACGAGAAGACAAATAACGCGGCGTTTCCGCGACCACGACCTCCGCAAAGTCGAATTAAAATCGACCTCACCCCTCGCGACTCACCCCCATTATTCTTCGCCTCGCCCGCATTCGAATGCCGCACGCATTACGCGTACAATCAATACCCCAATCCTACAACCCTTTCTACCACTCCCCCTGGCACACACCCCCGACATCCCGTCGCTCGAAATAATTGCCGGCGATTCTCGATTCGGTCGAAAAAGGGCTGGCGAGGCCGTTCGCGCGGAAGTCGATCGTAAAGTCGTTACCGCACTTCCCGAGCGTGCGAACGAAGCTTTAAGGAGGGTTGGGGGGTGTCTCCTCCCCCTAACCCCTCTGCAGAAGCTCTTGCACGCTTTTCGTGTTCACTTTCGTGCGATGCGCAGCTTCTGGATGCCGGTTCGGATGGCGGAGAGGGGGTGGGGGTGAAGGAGAAGGGGCCAGGCCGCAAGCCTTCGTTAATTAAAGCTTCTTAGGACAGTCTGGAGTAGGCGGCCGTGTATGTAATTGTGCATTCCCCTGTTGGCAGCCCTGTTGGAGAGGCTTTGTTTTAAGGAGGGAGGAAGAGATGCGAGAGGGGGGAACGAAGGCTGCGTAGGTCTCTCCGCACGCCCGCAGACAATGCCGTTCGACTACAATACAACCCTGTTTGTATTTCTGCTGCGCGAACCCTGCTTCGATATCATCTACGATCCTTCTCTTTCTCTCGCCACACGCTCTCTACCCTCCCTCTATCTGCATTTTCATTCTGTCATCTCTCCACCCCTCCCTTCTCTATCCATCTATCTGCCGCTCTCTCTCTTCCTCGCCAACCCCCGCGCAAACCCCTGCGCTCACCCCACTCGAAACTTTCTATCCGTTGGCTCTGCACCCCCTTGTTCCTCGCAAGTTTCCAACGCGACTTCTATCCGACCATCCATCCGACTCTCTGCTCGTTTTCATTTCTTTTTCCGGGTCTCTCTTCTTCTCTCTGTATTTCTCTCTTTCACTCACTCTCCCTTTCTCGACACAACACTCGTTCTCTCGCTCTTTCGTTCTTTCTCCAAGCTCCCCCACCCCTGTTCCCGCCCTTTGTCCCTATTCCAACGCCCATCTTTATCCGCCTGTCGCGCGCTACCCTTGCTCCTGCTATCTCTGCCTGTTCAACCCCTCTCACTTTCTACATCCGTCGTCGCGACGATACGACACAACCCTGCTTCCCTTTTTCGCTTCTCTGTCCACCTTCCACTGTCTCTACTCTCTCCCCCTCTCTCTTTCTCTCTGTATTTCTCTTTCTCTTGTCCTCGCTGTTCGCCACGCGATCGTTTTCCGTCGCGCTTTCTGCATCCGCGGCTACTCTATTCAATCTCGGCCCCGACCGTCACTTTGTCCGACCACCGAGACGCGCGTTTCAGTCGCGCACGGTTAAATT